>JANIJG010009260.1:0-34019 GCA_024611175.1 Megaceryle torquata | reverse complement strand
CCCTTCCTTTCCCTTCCCTTCCTTTTTTTTCCTTTTCTTTCCTTTTTCCTTTCCTTTCCTTTTCCTTTCTTTTCTCTTTGAATTTTCTTTTTTTTTTTTTTTACTTTACAACTGTATATGGAATACACTTTTATTAATAATTCTTTTCTGGTGCCTAGCATTTCTAAATAGTTTGCTGTTTTCTGGTAGACACATCACTTCCTTGTCAGTGTATTTAGAGATATTTGGGAGTGTTCAGAAATCAGTAGCCTACTTCCAAGTGGCCATTTGTCTTGTGTGCCCAGTTCAAAACATATGCTGGGTATGGAGTTTTGATTCTTCAGAAATTCCTGACATTCCCCTCAGGAAGTCAGATGTCTCAGATGGGACATCCAAGACCATTGGCTGCTTTTCTGAAAAAAAAAGTCAGGCCACAGTGCTCCAGAAATATATTTAATCATACTCATGTCCACTAGAGAAATAACATCACTGCCTGAAGAGCTTGTTTCTGCAGACTGCTGATACAAAGGAAGATCATAATTAGTGACTCTGTAGGCACTGTCAGAAAGCATCATAAACATGCAGACAGGGAAACTTCCTTCTCAAAACTGTTTTGGATCTGAGCAAAGTCATCTTTTCTGCTGATACTAAAGCAGCTCAGTGATTATTTCCATTTAGGTTCTGGTCTCAGGAAAGATAAAACAGTCCAGAAAAAAAAGGAGAAATTCAAGTGGTAGAAGTAGATTAACAACTCTAGGGTGTGGGGGGGAAGCCACTCTAACAAAATTATGCAGTTGAAATTGCTGGGAAGAACCTCTCTCAATCTCTGCTCAGGAGTGAAAAGCCTTATCTCTTAATGCAGGAGAGCCTGAAGAAGAGGTTATGTTCAGCCACTGAAAAGGTCCAAGTTGGGAAGGTGACATCAGAGAACATGCAACTTACTGCCACTTGTAGCTGGTGGCTGGAGAAGTTCTGGTGTTGTAGAGCTGGGCTCCCATCAACACATCTAGGAGCTTTGATGAAAAGCCAGAGAGGCAGTGCATTCTGGCAGACTTTTATGTACAATTTCTTTAACATTTCTGAATTTTGCAGGGTATGGAAGGTCTGAATGAAGCCTGTGTGGGATTCCTGTACATGAAGTTGTGATGAAAAAATGGCACAACTTAGTGAAAAAATACTATTTCTGATGGCAGAATTAGAAAATTCATGATAATAAGGCTTCAGTCTGTGATACCATATACTGAGATATTAATAGGTAGCTCCTGAAGAATTATAGAGTTGATCATGAATTACAATCACATTCCTTCAGATAGCCTTAACAGAGCAGAGGCCTCTGCTGCTCTTCAGCTGACCTAAAAGCAGATAAGAGAGATATCATCCACAGCTTTGCTTGCTTTCTAGGATCTGTGCAACAAGGACCTCAGTGGTCAATGTCCACTGGGGCTGCTCAGCAGCACCTGGCCAGCCTTATATGCCCCAGAGGGAGGATGGGAGTTGTGAGGATGAGTTGTTCCAAGAGCACGTGCAGCTGTTGATTTTTTTCAAAGCCCGGATGATGAAGTTTCACACAACACAGTGCTGTGTAACTGCTGCCTGTTGAGGGCCTTCTCAGGTAGCACAGATGGGGCTTTTTGCATGACTGTGATGAGCAACAGGTTACAGCAGTGTGTGTAGTCATGCCAAAACTACACAAAAGGAAAGGATGCCTCTGAAGTAAAAGGGTTAATGGCTTGTCCCTTTTAAAGTGGTTGTTGAAATGGGCAACTTCCTGCTAGTTGTTTTGAATTGTTTTGGCTGATGATTGACTCAGAGGCTGACCTCAGGTCCTCTACTGCTGGGCAGAGGAAATTTGGGGCATGTGGCCATGAGAGAAGGACAGAGTCCCTATGACATTCTCTCATTCTTGTTTTTCAGGCCTTTCCATCTCAGTAGATCTCCATCAACGTTCTCCAGATTGAGCTCTTTGACACATCTACAATAGCTGTGGAGACATCCTTTCTCGGGAAGCAGTGCAGGGCTAAGGAAGGTTGAGTTATTGGACTGCAAAGACAAATGGTGTCTTTTTCTTCCTTGTGGGTATGATAATCTGAACAACCTATTAAAGAGCCGAGTCAGTTCTCACATATTTAATCATGTGTCTTATTTGGGTTTTGTTCTGGGGTTTTTTGCTCTGCAAGTCTGAACAACTAGTCCTGTTCATTCTGACTATTTTCCTGTTCGTGCTGGTCCTGGATTTCTCCTGCAAAGCATCTCTCCCTTGTGAAATAAGTGGTGCTTTAAGGGGAGTTCTTCAGCAAACGTTCAAGGGCAAAACCAGTGTGATCATATGTCTTCATATGCAAAAAGAAATTCCAATGGCAATTCTGAATAAATTCTTCATTTTTGACCACTTCTTCCATCTTGTATTTCTTTATGTCCTTCTCTTCATACCTCCCCCAACCCAGCTATGATCTATTAAATAAATGCCAAAACAGTGCATTCTTCTTGTACAGCCAAAAAAAAGCTGTGCATGTCCTAATGATTATCTGCCTCAAGTGTGGTGCTGTAGAATACTATTTGTATTACACAGAAGCAGAAAACTCTCTCAGAACACCTTTGGTAGTGGGTAAAATTTTCCATAAATTTCCATAGGCTTTGCATCAAACCCAAAAGACATCTCTTTGCTGCAGACTTGGCTAACAGTCATACCAAACTCCTGGCAAACTCGGCTGGCTTTTATGGGAAATATGTTTAGTCATAGACTCTATCTGGAAAGTAACACACCTGCTTTCATCTTGCCAACCTCCAAACACAGAGCATGGAATGGTGCACAAATATGCATAACTGCTTTTTTATGGATTTCACTCCATCAATAATCTTACTAGTTTTGATAGAACTTTAGGTGAGGAGCTAAGGGTCATGAGTAAGGCTGAAACACTGGTTCTTCTGTTTTTGAATGTGTATGGTAGAACCCAATCTTCATGGAAGAAATCATGACCACGGAATGTTTTCGATTGGAACAGACCTCTGGAGGTCATCTAATAAATCAAAAATAAATTAATTACTGGGTAAGATTTAGTTGTTCGATTTTAATTTCGACTTCATATTCTTTTCCCGATTGCTGGAAAAACTCAGGCATCTCATTATTGGGAAATACCACGAGAATTATTAAATAAAGGCATCTACAAACTGATTAATCATAGTTTATTCCCACCTGTTTGATGATAATTCACACAGCCCACTCATAAGACACCTATCTTGGAAACACAACAGAAAAAAAAAAAAGCAATTTCTCTTTTGATGAACTGCATCAAAATATACCTGAGTGGACTGCCTGTAATTCTCTTCTATCAGAAAGTAAGTTGAGAGTTGGGGTCCTCTAAGAAATTCCAGGTAAAATGGTGATATTACAAGTGCAAACATCTGTAGCAACTCTGTTATTGTGTTCCATGTGTGATAACAAATAATACAGAAAGCCCATCTCATTTGGAATCAGACTTTATAGTTAATATTCTCTAAGTTTTTGTAAAGACAAGTGAAACCTTTTGTTGCACTAAGCATGTACAATTAGAAGGCTGTTCTTGGTTACATGGGCACAAGCCAGGGCTGTCAGTGGGGTTATACTGGTATACCTGAAAAATGTTTGACCTCTCTTCCTGCTCAGATATACTCTAAAACACTACAGTCTTCAAATGATAATTGTAGCCCCCCCATCTCAGACTTGTTTCTAGTGTTAAGTTTTGCTTGTCCACTGTCAGGATTTGCTCCTCTGTAGCCCAAACATTCCTGAGCAGGAAGCTTCATGTCTGCCCAGCCTGTGGTTTTTCTGATTTGTATATGAAGTACTAGAGGGATGAACTGGTTTGATGGATGAGAGGTGTCCAAGTTAGATGATATGGCCTGCTTGGTGTCTGTCTGGGACTGCAAATGCAAGCAAAAATATGCTGGATTTTTTCTCCCTTTGGAGTTTCTTTCAGGGATCCTATTACAGAGTGTGCCTTTGCAGAGCCTATAATAATGGTGAGGCAGTTAAAATAAATCCTTGGAGTTTAAAGTTGGCAGCTAGAGAGTGCCTATACAAAGGGTTGTATGTGAACTAGGCTTTCTTCTTGGACTCAGTGACATGACATCAGCTGAGGATGCAGCTCTTGTAGCCTTCCAGCCTTCCTCTCACCATAACCTCCTTCCAACATTCCAGTCTTAGTTCAATCAACAACGATGTCTTTGGTGCCTCAGGTCAGACTTTTTTAACATAGTTAGGTCTCTCTGTCTCATGGAGATAGTGCAAGACAGCCAAAGAGTATATGACAAAGTTTATAACTAGATGTCCAACTTTCAATGCTGATTAACTAATTTGCATCTTTTAAAGACAGAATGAGCCTTCCTGAAATACAGCAATGAGCAGCCCTGCCCCTGGACCTTAGGAGAGCTGTGGTGGTAGCAAGCATAGAGGCACATCCTCAAAAACCAGAGGACAGGCTCTCTGGTAACATACACCTTCTGCAACAGACTGAAATCTGGGGATCTAGAAAATTAATGTATGCAAACCCTGATGTGTCTGTTAATACAGTTTTAAGAGTTGGAAGCAATAGAGTAATTTGTGTATCAGAAATTGCCAAACTCTGGCTTGCAGTGATCTAACAGTTCCCATGGGATAGTGGCACCATTTTCTCTGGTTTGATAGTTTTACTACAGTGAAAGAAGAGAAAATGTGTATGTATATATTATTTACTTTAACGTTAATTTAACAGAGACTAAACTGTTTTGATTCTTACAAGAACATGTAGTGCTCAAAGACTGAGGAGATGCTCTGTGCAAATATGAGGAAGGGCCCAGGCACTGAGGCACAGGATGCCTGTTGTGAGATTGAGCTGACAGTGCTCTGCCTACTCCAAAGGAAGACAGGATATAAAATATCTGTAAGAAGACAAGAACAATTCATCCAAGGCTCTGCTAAACCTCTTCTGTCTTCTGAGGCTGTCTGTGCTCAGACCAGAGGTGAGGAAGCCTGCCAGTGGGCAGTAGCAGGAGCTGTAGGGCACACCGCTGGGTTGGTGTGTGCTTCCAGGGGACAGGGAGAACTAGGGAGTCTGCTCCACTTCGTGCTTTGAGAGGGAATTGTTGGGACATGGGTTGCATCTTATCACAGGTGTTTAAATGTTTTCTTTACTGTGTTTCCCTGCCTTCTGCTGGCTGAGGTCTGCTGCACCTATAATGCCTCTTCCTAGTGAAGTAGGTGCTCATGCACAGGAGGCATCTCTGGACATCTTTGTGATTTTACATAGAAAAACAGATACTTTTATACAACAGAAATTCTGTAAGAATATATTTGCACTGGCTGTCATCTTCATTAGCACTACCTTCCTACAACCTGCCTGCCATCTCCATAGAGATTGAATTCCAAGAGAGAAAAGGGACATGAAAGGGAATTGCATGTGTGCATGTTAATAAGAATGGGACAAAGCATCGACTAGTTTAGGAGAGAATATCTAATGCTTAACTACCATTTCATGCAAAATAATCCATGTTTCATGTGCCTTCCTGCACATCCTCAGCAGTGGCTGTTAACTGGCTATTAAAAAGATATCACCTTAGTATAAAGAATCCCACAGCATTTTGCTTATGTGGGAGCAGGCATCATGCTGGGACAGAAGGATTAATTGAGATCTTTAGAATTCCCTTTGATCTGAACTGGAAATATTTAATATAATATCTCTGACCTGATTATATTGTAACCCTGAGTTCCTCAAGCATTTGGACTCTGCACTGTCCTCCCAAAAGGCAAATACAAGCTCAGTACTTTTGCAGGGTTTGCTTGTATTAGTTCCTTTATTTTAACACCACATAGGTATGACCTGGCCAATTTAGTGCTACTTAGTGTACCAAAAAGGTGGTGTTTTCAGTTGGAGAGGATGTAATTTGTGAAAACTCCATCCATCACTTTGGCACCTACCCAAAAGAGACAATTAAATCTCTATTAAAGTACTGGGACTTCGGAATGCTGATCTTTCACAGATCATTTAATCAAAAGGCTCAGATAACTAATTGCTTGTGAAGAACATGAGCTGGTGGGTATATATGTTTGTATATAAAAATGAAATGTATGGTATTCTCATGCTTTCACAGGCAGCATTTTAAGGTTCTACTTTTGCAAAGGGTTAAACATATACTTTAGTTCATGTGTGTTTATATGCTCTTAGCTGTTCCTAAAGGAAAAAAAGTCTCAATGGACTATTTTCAGTCAGCTCTAATAATTTAAAACAAACAAAAAAATTCACTAGCTTTTCAGCTCTTCAAGGTTTGTAAGCATATGTGTCAAAATCAGGCAGCTACTGATACAGGAAACTATACAGTTTTGGGTAAAATAATTTAAAAAAACCAAATGTATATGAGGAGTAAAGATTTCAAGAAGTAAAAAAAGTCTACTTCATTTAAACTTTACAGAAATTAAGTAATGGTCCCTAAAACATCATTCTTTGCTTGTGTTCAAATTCATGTATTTAAAAGCACGTCTTCAGTGTTTCTTGCATAAGTAAGAGAAAGATCTAAAATGTGTTACTCTCCTTCTCATTGGGTAGAGTTTCCTTCAGTAATATTTGCTTCTTTATAAATATACTTTACTAATTAGAGTCCAAAAGCAACAAGTGGCCCTAATAATGCTGTTCTATATAAATAAGAAGAGATATTTCCCCTGAACATGGATGTATGCAGTCACATAATTGTTAAGTTCCCTTTCCCAGTGCTTGCTTACACAGGACATGCATAAACACACATGCAGGCAGCAGTGTACAAAAGGTGGAAGCAAACACATGTAGAGGGTGTTTTTGAGGTGCCAACTACAGCCTTTTGGGGATCTGGCAACCCTACGCAACACCTGACTGATCTGTTTTTGCAATGGAAGCTCTGTCTCAGTGCCTGAATGTGAGACTGGTGTCTGTTTTGTATAGACAGCTTGATTGTGATCACAAAAACAATGCAACATGTTTATGTGTGTGACTGTGTGCATAGTAATGCCATTCAGAACACATACACTGCAGTCTTTCTGTAAAGATCTTGCCACGTGACTGGGAGTTGCTATACTTGTTGTGGCGATGCCCTAGGCATCACAACATATAGATTCTAAGTGCTGTGCTTGGTGAAAATTAAATTATGAAGGAACTAGTCCTGGTCCCATTGTGGTTGTCATTAAAGATATAGTTCTCACTCAGAACAGGAAAATTCATAGAATCATAGAATGCTCTGGGTTGGAAGGGACCTTTAAAGTTTATCTAGTCCAACACCTCCCTTGCAATGGGCAGGGACATCTTTAACTAGATCAGCTTGCTCAGAGCCCTGTCCAAGATGACCTTGAATGTTTCCAAGCATGGGTCCTCTACCACCTCTCTGTTCCACTGTCTCACAACACTCATCATAAAAAAAATTTCTTCCTTCTATCTAATCTAAATCTACTCTCTTTTACTTTAAAACAATTACCCTTTGTCCTTTCACAACAGGATCTTCTAAAAAGTGGTCTGTCACCATTTTTCTTATAAGACCTCTTTAAGTACTTAAAGGCTGCAGTAAGTTCTCCCTGGAGCCCTCTCTTCTCTGGGATGAATAACCTCAACTCTCTGAGCTTGTCCTCACGGGAGAGGTGCTCCAGCCTCTTGATCATCTTCATGGCCTTCCTCTGGATGCACTTCAACAGGTCTATGTCTTCCCTGTACTAAGGACTAGAGAGCTGGATGCAGTACTCCAGGTGAGGTTTCACCACAGTGGAGAAGAGGGGCAGAATCATCTTCCTTGACATGCTGGCCACGCATCTTTTTATACAGCCCAGGATATGGTTGGCTTTCTAGGCTGTGAGCACACATTGTCAGTTGTTTACCTCCAAACTGGAGAGCTGTCCGTCTCACTGCTGACCCTGTCACCTGAGAAGAGATGTCATCCTTTGTCTTCCATTTACCACTTCCCTGGAGCCAAAAATTCTCCCCTTTGCGTAAAAGCTTCATGTACCTTCCCTTCTTGATGCTACGGTAGCCACTAGCAGCCAGCCTGGAGGCCTGCTCCCCAGAAATATTCTTGCAGTCCCTTTGACTCAGGTGTGTTGCAATGGTACCACAGCACAGATCTCCCGCATAGCCATCTCCAGTATGTCTATCCCTTTGCTCCCAGTAAGGCCAGCCAGATTCCCTCCTGTAATATGACTTTCCGCAGGGTGCTTGGACTCCCTGCTTAATGTGCCTGGTAACTGGCACAAGCCACATGATGCCCCAGATTACCAAGATCACTTGCAAAGGTATGGGGGAGGATGCTGCTGATCTGTCTCAGGAAAGCTTGAGTTCAACCCCCCCCCCCCTTACACATACCCTACCCCACAGCCTAGGCAGTCTGTTCTTCAGGGGTTGTATTTTTTGGCATTCCAGTTCAAGGAAAGGAAAGAGGCAACATTGTTCTCTGAAGGAGCTGACAGGCGGTCTCCAGGGCATGGTCCAAATGCACTTTGTACACAAGCAGTTCTGTTACGTATACATTTGATTGCACAAGGGTTATGTGGTTTCACATTTCCTAATCATAACCCTTTCTGGGAATAGGGAGACAAATTTTTGTCCTTGACAGAAGTCAATGAAGTTGTAAATGAGTCCAGCACTTGACCTATTATTATTTTTTACTAGGAAAGTCGCTCCTCAGGTATTACATTAATGTGATTTTCTGTATTTAACTACACATCTGAAGGGTGTAAGGACACAAAAGTAACTTCAGGAAATACTAGTCTCTCTATGCTGTTGCAGGTCTGAAGAAACACTGGATATGTGCCCAGAGATAACTTCAGACTCTTAATCAGAATTGGGTCCTAGAGCTTACAATGTTACCTAAGCTTCCCTAATGAATGATGATTTGCTTACGTGGTCCTTGGCAGAGACCTAACAGGGCTCCATTAAACAAAATGTATATTAATATTGTCCTAAGTAATAGTCTTTACAGTCCACTGTCATTATGCCAAATTAGAACTGCAGAGAACACTTGAGGAAACATGTTGAGCAAAGTGAGCATAATGTGTGCATCTTTGGGCAACATATGTATGGTAGATACCTGAAAGAAGACTCTGACAGTTCAGTAACATACTCTTGAATAAGAAGAGGAAAGTTCTTGGATCTCTAGGACTCCTATACTGCCATTTATTTTCCATCAGCTGTACATATCTGTGTAGATCCTGGCACTATGTGTGTAATGAGTGCATGTCTCTCAAAGAGAATAAAGAAAAGGGGAATGTGAATCTCCTAAGACCCCTAGGTTTAGAAGGGGCAAATGCCTGGTGGTGTGTTTCTGAGTGACCCTTGGGCTCTATCACATGGCACTCATCAAGACATGTATTTCCAGTTATTTCTGATCATCCTGTTTGGCAGCTTTCAAGTTCTTTCATGCTTTGCCTAAAGGGAAAAGATTATTCAACTATTAGGTCATCAGGTATAACTGCTTTTCTTCTCGGGAGTCCTCTTCTCCAGAAAGATATTTGAATCAAAAATGTAGCAGAGATCCTAAAGGATGAGGAACTGCTGAGAAGCTTACAGCCAAAGCCACCATGACCCAACACTGTGTCACACCATAACAAGAAAAAAATTACAACTTTCTGCTGCAGTTGTTCTGTGTAGCATCTTTACAGAAATTTCCTGACAGACTAAATGTCAAAGTTTTAACTCTGCCATTCCTGTGCTTGCATTCACACAAATATTATTGTACCATTAGCTATCATGGTAACAAAGCTCCAACAACAATAGTAATTCTGAAAAAAAATTTTAAAAAAATTTTAAAAATGTCCATTTAGAGGTATAGTTTTGCCAAACACAGGTCTGAGATAACAAAGACCTTTTATCACCAAGTGAACATGATATTGCCAAAAAGTTAATGTTTGCTCTGCCTTTTAACTTCACAGCAATACCACTTTACCTTATGACAGCTTTAATGTTCAAACACTAAAGAATTTTGTGGTGATGCCTCAGGATGTGGGAGGTATTCAGTAGGTGTGATTCCTCGCTCTGTGTTGGTACAGAATCAAAGTAATAATTACATAAACTTGTTTTCATCAGAATTCTCTTGCCCTCCTATTGACTTGGGAGGTCGGAGTAGCTGGGCATGTTGTGGTGGGGTATCCATGGTTTGGGAGGCGATACTGGCAATCAAATTTCTTTTACTTCTTGCTGGTTGCTCCACCCTGGCTCTGATATCTGTCATGTAATGAGCTGGGTCTGTGTGGACTGCAGGTCCTGGCAGCACTGCCTGTCTTCCTGGGGTGGGGAGGAGTTGGGGACAGCACTGAGACCTAACTGACCCAACATCACTGTCCATGTGTTCCTCCCCCAGCTCCCCTTTTCCTCCCATCAGTGTACTGCTTTCCACTGCAAGATAACCTGGGTGTGCAGCCTGGCTTTTCTTTGAACTAAAAAGCTCACCAGTTAGCAGGTACTCTTTGCAATAAACCTGCTTTGATGACCCAGAAACAAAAAAACCCGTTTCATTTATGAGGTCAGGGTTTGCCTTTGTCCTGCAGGTGGTTTCTACTGCTGGGTAGTGATCCATCACCTTTGAATCATTATTTCCTAAGTGGTGTCACTGTCAGTGGCTCCACCTGTTGTATCAGTAGTGGCTTTTCCTTGGTGCAGGTGCACACTGTGATTCCTCCATAGAATGGTAGGGGTTAGAAGGGACCTCTGGAGATCAAGTCAAACCACGCCTGCCAGCACAGGAACACCTTAGGGCAGGCCACACAGGAACAGATCCAAGTGGGTCTTGAAAGCCTCTAGAGAAGGAGACTCCACAACCTCTCTGGGCAGGCTGTTCCAGGCTCTGTCACTCCCAGTGAAGAAGTTTCTCCTCATGAGAAGTTTATCCTTATTTTTCCATCACATGCTGTTAGTCTTGGACAATGGAAGGTTTTGTGCAGAAGCTAATTCTGGAGGATAGATGGACAGATAGATATAAGAACTTGTGCAAGCAGCACTAGATATGGCCTTTATGCCTGATGAGGGGCAAATTTTCAAGCTCTTTTCAGTGTCCTTAAAGCACTAATAGACTTTAATAGCCCAGACCAGCCTCACCTGGCCTCCACACCCCTCTCTGCCAATGGGCCCAGGAGCCCTGTTTGAGAACAGATATTGCTTGAACTGTGCTGTGGGTGTGCTTGGTTCTGTTGGGTGGGTCTCTAGCTCTGTCTCCTGCTGTTTGCGATGGGACCTTGGAATGTCCCCTAGATCTGATCTATCAGCTTGCCTGGTAGGAGATTGTCCCTGGAGCATGTTATCTTCACCTTGTTCATGCCCTGTGGGATAGCAGACTAGTTGATGAGGGCACTGCTTGACTAAGGTCATCCTGGCTTCTGATTTATCCTCTCTTATGAAGTAATTCTGTTCTTGCTGTTCTCTGATACTTGTACAGATCTTGGAATACTCATTTGAAATTTTGGTAAGGGATTATTTTCAGTGCTGTTTGGTTATCATCCACTTCTAGTGTAATTTGTTTTTTTTAAAAAAAAAGCTTATATTTAATGTCTACTTTTCCTTTGTACAACAGGTATGAGGCTGTGGGAAGTGGAAGCAAACAGTGATGAAGATGATAGTCCACCTGGGTTGGAGGCATCACCAAGGTTAAGTGAGTGGCTGAGGTTGCTTGGTTTGTTCAGTTGGAGAAGAGAAGGCTGAGGGGTGACCTCACTGTAGCCTACAACTTCCTTATGGGGGACAGCAGAGGAGGAGATGCTGAACTGCTCTCTCTGGTGATGAGCAGTAGGATGCAGGAAATGGAATGAAGCTGCATCATAGGAAGTTCAAGCTGGAAGTTAGGAAAAAGTTCTTCACTGAAAGGGTACTCAGTTGCTGGAACAGGCTTCCTAGGGAATGGATCACAGCACCAAACCTATCAGAGTTCAAAAAAAATGTCTAAAAGATACTTTTAGTCATATGGTTTAGTTCTAGGTAGTTACAGAATCACAGAATTGTGTCCAATGTCCAACTGTCAACAACAACAAAAACCAATGGAAAAAAAAAAAAACCCAAACACCCACACACAAAAAAACCCCAAAACCAAACCCCAAAAAAACCAAACCACCAAATAAACCCCACAACCCTCACCATCCTACTAGACCATGTCCTGAAGTGCCTCATCTACATGTTTTTTGAATACTTCCAGGCATGGTGACTGCTAGGAGCAGGGAGTTGGACTCAACGATCTTTATGGGTCTCTTCCAACTCAAGCTATTCTATGGTTTTCAAAGCCCAGGACACTTCCTACTGTCTGTATGGAGGCAATGCTCTTATAAGAACAATGGATTTCCATGAAAAAATGAACAGTGTATGGAAGGCCACATTTGCTGATCCTGATATAACCCTAGTCATCATTTTAGAAAGACACAACAATTTTCAGCTAGTTAAGTCTCAGCAAGTGATCATAGAATCATAGAATGTATTGGGTTGGAAGGGACCTCTAAAGGCCATCTAGTCCAACCTCACTTGATGAGTTGGCAGGACTTCTTGCATGCTCAAAAGAGCTTTGGCTGTCTGCAAATGGGTTGGCTGTGCTGCTGAAGATGCCATGTGGGCTCTGACTGTGGGTGCAGAAGTCTAATAGTACAAGAGAAGGCACACTATTGCCTCCTGTAGAGAATTTGAAAAGGGGCACTTCAACACACCAGCTTAGGTGCAGGGACTCTGTAGCCTTGATAATGTAGCTATTTGCCTGCACTGCAGGGCAAAGAAAAGTGAAAATGGGAATTGAGTATCCCACGTGACTGTTTGTAGACCTAAGCTAATAGTAGCCATCAGCAGCTAAAGCAGATAGGGGTCAATGGGCTTTGCTCTCCTCCCCCACCACTGAATCAACATCCAGAGCTTGAAACATGTTATAACTGTCAGTCATTGTATAGGTAGCAAATTACTGAGCACCCTAAATAAAGAGGAAAGAAGAGGGCATGTAACAGTCAGAGGTTAATTTGTAAAGTGTGATGGCCTTTGGGTCTACAGAAGGGCTCCACAGCTTCATTAATATAAGTTATTTTGGGGTGAGCTGGTCTGCAAGGAATTTTCCTTGAATGTTCAGTAGGCTTCAGTACTGTAAAAAATCTGGTTAGGTGTCCCCTGAGCAAGGAACAGAGCAGTAGCTATGTCTTAAGACCGACCTAAACCTTAACCTGTATCTAGGTGATACACAACTCATCCAAGACCTGTGAAGTTGATGGAGTCTGGTTTCCTATGCTTCTTTTTCTTTCAGTGATGTTCTCTGCTGCCTAATTAGGTGAAAAGTCCAGTTGTTTCCCAAGCACTAGAGAGCTAAGGACACTTCACACTACAGCTCATGAGGTTTTTTTTCCCTTACTATCTGCTTGCCTATTTGCCTTGCTGGAGAACATTCGAGTATCTGAGGCTGCCATGTCTTTGTTACATTGGACTGGTTGGCCAGCAGGTTCAAAGGTTAGTGGGAGGAATCTTGACTCAAATTATGCTTACACATAAACATGTGCACATAAGATGCAATTATATCAATCTCATTGCCTTAAACTAAGGTGCAAGTAGCACGAGATGTAGTGAGATGATATGAAACATGGCATTTCCCTCAGACAGCAAGTTAGCAAATTGAGTTTGGACAATTGGTGATTTGGTGTTATCTGCACGTATACATATGTACATAGGGAGAGAAAATTATCAGCAGGACAAAAGGAAACAAAAGAAATGCACCTTGAAAATATACACAAATTACTACTATATTTTTAAAGTTTGGCTGTGCTCATAATACAATATACATACAAGTGTACTGAGAAGTGGGTATAATTTAAGGTATGTTGTTTAAAGCAAATAGAAAAAAAAAATATTCTCCTTGAAGAAAATAACAGAATATTCAAGATTTGTGGTGGTATTGCATTTTTAAACATACCTAATGGAGTACTGTCCTGGCTATAGTGGACAGCAAGTCCATCCCTAATGTTTTCTTTCAAGAGGAAAGGAATCCATTTCAAATGTCCAAAACAACCATCTAGCCATGGCCAAGTCGATTTGTCCTAAGCATCCCTTATGGATGATTATAAGCTGTGTTTGGCTCTGCTCCTTGTTTCACATGGAACAAGATGCTGTGGCCACTCCTCTAACATATTAACTGTTGTAGTGGTCACAATGTGGTTACAGAACTTCCCACTGTTTCAGAGATGTTGTGTGGATGTTATATTAGGACAAGATGTTGTTACCAGTGCTCAAGTTTTGCCTCATACCAAGGCTATTTTTGGTGAATTGCTCTGCAGAGGATTCCTCCCCAGCATTTGATAGGCTTCAATGTTGCAGGAGTTAGGTTAGGTGTCAGCTGAAATCTGCAATAGTGTCTGCTGTAATTGTAAATGACTGAGGTTATGTTGTAGATGGCAAGAATTAGCTACTTAAATTCATTGTGACTTGTACAATACTTGCTAGGTATTAAAATAATAGTTCCTAAATGGAAGGATGGATTTTTAGTTCTGAATTATATTTATTGAGCCATTTCCTTTCTTTCAAGTATTGAAAGTGCTAAGCACATGTACACAGCTGAGTTCATTGTAGACATTTCTGATAGCAGCTATGAATATATTTACCTCTCCAAACTTGAACAAGGTTCTGGTAAGTGCAAAATATTCTATGTCTGGTTTGCATTCTCTCAGATAATGTTTTGATGTCTGTCTTCAGCCTTATGTTACCACAAAGTTGGCAAGTCACAGTCAAAGCAATTTTTTCCCAGATCCCAGGCATATCATAAACTCCACCAGCTTATAAGCAGTATTTATCCTGTGGCATTCTCTAATGCAGCAAGTAAAAAAGATGCCTAAAAGAGGAAACAGGGCTGCATCTCTCAAAGATCAATTTAGTACAGATAGTTGCTAATAGAAATTTTACTATACTGTGGAAGGTAAGTTTAAAAGGCTAACTGGCCACAAATTGCAATTGTTCTTGTATAAAAGCTGCTTTGAACTGTGCACGGCACAGCAATCTGACTCCCTGCTTGGGACTGCTGGAACCAAGCAATGATCCAGTGATATTCCCCAGGGAACCTTTCTTGGCATGTCCTGCGCTCCACCCCCTCCAAACCCAGCCTTCACAGCGGAGAGGAAGAAATTGCATAGGGACATCTCCTACAACACATTGCTTGTAGCTGTCCTACAACTTAATTGACCTTTATGAAGGAGGTGAAGAAGCCTCTGTGTGGAAGATGACAAGGAGTGTCCCCAAGTCCCAGGGATGAGGGACCACAGTCCCTTTCCTACCTCCCCTTCTTCCTGTATCTCTACAGATAAAGCCATATTGGTATTGCAAGCCACAGACATTCAAATCTCTGTCACACAGAAAAAGTGTGATTGGTTTTAAGAATCACATCTTCTTAATAAATATGGGCTCTGCTTCTTTGCCTTTTGGTGGTGTCTCTACATATCACCTTTTCAGGCTTTTTAGGGTATTTTATGTTGAAGGAAAAGTGCTTTACTTCTCTTTTATGTATTTATTTATTTGCGGGTCATTTCAATACCAGTTTTTAAAGTTTTCCTGCGGTACCAAGGAGCATGGCATTTTCTTTAAAAAACTGTGGATTGGAATTCTCTGTTAAACAAGTGTAGAGGATTTAAGAAAGATACCAAATATCACAGGTTTCATGCTAGAAAATGTGTTGTCTAAAGTATTATTTATAACCATGACTAAGTGAAATACAAAGAGTTCAATGAAAAGCAAAAGTACAACCTTGTTAACATGCTTCACAAAAGGATGCCAGACAGTTAGATAGAAATCAAATTTCCTTATCAGATGAGAGCATCATAAAAATGCCCTCACATAAGAGCTCCACGACTCTGGAGTACAAAACACCTCTGGAAAGCTCGAAGGTTGCAATAAATATAAGGAAGTATTAAAAACAACCAAAGACTGTGCAGCCAAGGAGAAAGTAGTTGGGGGATGCTCTAGAGGTCAACACTCCTTAACGGAAACTCAGCATGGTCAACCTGCAAAAGCTTGTTCAAGAGAATTTTGTCTTCACATACTACAAACTCATCAAGCAGACCGTCTTAAATCGAGGTGTAATTTATACCCTCTGAAAGTCACTTTTCCCAGTTGAGCTGTAGTTTTGTATTAAACATGAAAGTTTTAGCAGATTGTACCATTTGAACAAAGTTGCTTCTCAAGGGTTCAAATCATGCTGTGTAGAAGAAAGACTCTCTTGGGTCTCACAGGCTCCGTTCAGGCCCAACAACTGGACACCTCATTTGCCTGCTGTCCTTTCTTAATCTGCACTTCCAGAAGAAGCCATAATAGGCGAGTGTCTGCATCCTGGAGCTGTGCAGTTCAGAACAAGACTACCAACGCTCCATGGATGTGTCTGCCTCTCCACAACATTTTCAGCAAGAAGTCAGGTAAGACCTAAATTGCCTTGATGGGGTGAGCAGAGCTATCAGCAAATCCCACGCAAGAGCCATTCTTTATTCCTAGTTCATATGGCTTGGCTTCTGGGAAGCAAATTATTGGTCTGTGCTGGTATACAATCACCTTTTAATCGGGTATCCCAGGCTTATTTTGTTATTTAAAAGTTCAAGCCTAGTAATGAACTACGATTCACTCAGAGCACTTTTCAGGTAAAGGTCTCGAGTAGCATCCTGAAAACTAAACTCTTGTGAGATAAGAATTAATGACTGGCTTTACAGATGGGTACATTTTGCACTGGGAAGGCAAGAGGTCAATTTCATATAAACAATTAGGTCTCTAACTCCATGGCACCCATACGCTTTGGCAAATGTGGGCCATGATGTTTTGCCCTCAGCGGGAATGCAGGGTGGCTGGTGCTTGGTTGCACACGTTGCTTGACTGCTATCCATCTTCTTTAGCCACTGGGATCTTCTTCCTAGTACAACCAAGTGCTGTGGTCAAGGTGTCCTGCAGGCTACTTCATGTTTTGCATAAGAGACAGGCTCTGGCTGCAAGGCAGCCTGGCTTTTGTTTGCTTCCTTCTTCAGATTACTTTTTTACCTGGTGTTTAGCTAATACCTAGGAGGTTATAACAACCCAGGCAGTGAGCGGAGTAAAATACTAGCTTTAATTCCTTTTTTGTGTCTCTGTGTTTTCCAGTATCTGTAAAACTTTACTGCTGAAGTACTAAAATACAGCAGATGTCGGACAAGCATTTCTACAGGCTGAAAGCCATGGTTCTGTAACCATCTATTCCTCCTGGAGTAAGAGACTGGGGAATGGTAAAGCTTTCCTGCGTGTTTTATAAAGGCAGTAACCCTTGTGTGAGCTGTTTTAAGAGTGAGCTGAGTTCTCTGTCAAGATGTTTAGCAGCAAAAGCCCCTGTGTGCAGAGGGCCACTCAACTGCAGATGTCTGTGCTCTCCTGCAGTCGTCCCATCTCTTGGAGGTTGTGAGCTTAGTATTGTGTCTCATGTAATTTTGGAATGTTTGTTTTGGTTTTGGCAAGCCTGTTTGCTAAGTCCATCTCACTTGACTTCCCGTGAGGTAGTACGTGTGGATCATCTCCTTGCGTTCTTTGTACCATGTTCGTAATCTGATTTCTTAGGGTGTTAAGCAACTCAACTAGCTATTGCATTTTTGCACAGAAATGTTTGAGGGGAGCTTTATTTCTCCAGATGCAAATAGTAATCCATTAATTAAATATATTTACCAAAAAAACCTCAGGAAATTATTTTGTGCTGAGAAGGTGTGAGCATAAGAACTGTTGGTGAATATGATAGCTTCTTTTTTCCTTTTTTTTCTTTTTTTTTCTTTTTTTTTTTTTTAATTAAAATCACACATTGTTTATATTCCTATATAGAAAAAGTCAATAATATTTCCCAAGCATGTTTAATATTTCTGAAGCAGACAACTCTTGGAGGATTCTCCTTTCCTTATCTTTTCCTACATGCAATGTAATGTACTCTCTTCAGGCACAGTTCTCATAAGTACAGATTGAGTCATCCATTCAGGGAATAGAAAACATGTTCCTGCGCTGAGTCACACTGGTCAAATACAGAGCATCAAAAATGCAGAGTAGCCTTTGCTTCAAAGAGATGTTGGAAATGGAACGTTACTTAACTATTACAAACATGTGTTGAGCGATTCTGACAAATCTGTAAAATTCTGGCTATCTTGAACACAGGAAAAAGAGTAGTTCCAAGAACAGTTGAACTAATGTAACCTGACTTCCTCTAAATTTGTTTTATTAAAGAAATATGTAGAAAACTTTAAGACTTAAATACATTTGATTATTCTAATCTTTGGCATTTGAGGAGGATGAGAAGTTCAGTGGAAATCTTTTTCATTACTGAATATTTCTACCTCTCTGAGGGCACCTTCTAATATCTAATGAGACTCTTTTTTTTCTCAGAAACCAGGCTAAAAAGACCTTTTATTTTTGTAACTAGTAGTCACTGAACAAGAAGTGGTGCCTGAAGGGTTAGTAGTAGCAGGAAGGGAGGTGCTGCTAGAGGAGAAACTTAGGAAGAACCCATAATGTCTAATGTGTTGAAAGACAAAGCAATTAAGGAAGTCAGACAGTGATAAAGTTATTTGCTTGCATATGAAATAAACTTTAAGTATCCTGTAAGTCTCCTTAGGATTCCATTACCTGATAAAGCAGCAGTTTTATTCAGGGTCAAATGCAACCTGGTAGCATGCAGAGTTGCTTCCTGTTTGAATAATTAGACTGATTTGTCTGGCTATGGAACAGCCAAAAGCATGCTGAGGTGCTTGAGTCCAGCATCAATCACTGTTTGGATGCTTCTGGTTTTGGTTTAATTTTACAGAACTGCTATAAACAGCTTCTGAATAACTTCTGGACTTGAGCACTGCCTAAGAGGTAGAACAGGTCCAAAGCTACACAATATTGGTTCTATTCACGAACAGCGCTCTTCATGTGTGACTGAACTCATCTCTGGGCAAAAGTACAGACCAGGCAGACTAAGGGGGAGCAAAATATTGTAAACCTCTTCCTTCTGGGATGGAGTAACATTCAGCTTATGGCTCTAACGAGAACACTGCAGATACAGTAATTTGACCAGTGCTGTTCAGTTTGTGCTAAGTGGCTTGGCAGTGACAATTTGAAACAATCTGCATGAGACTGGACAGGAACACTGCATGAAGTTTGGAGGTAAGGCTTGGTTTACAGAGAGCAGGAGTATCACTAGAGCTATTTCATTTGAAGAAGAACAGTTTAACTTCACAAATTTATAGGTGAACTAGCAAGCAATAAGTGAAACAAGACTCAGCTGTATACCACACACGAGCTGCTGCAGGACTTGAAGCTGTGAGGTGTCTGTCAGACAGTGAAGGGGTTATTGCTTGGGTAAAGCTCTCAGCAGAACTAGCTGCAGTGCCATGTACTCAGGATATGAAATGCCTGTGAGATTTGTTTCTGATAAAATAATATGAATAACCTGATATCCTGTGGGAGGACTCTGAAAGTGCAAAAATTATGAAGCGTGGGCCCATCTGGAATGAACTATTTTCAGATTGCTTCTAAAATTGTGCTTAAAATTGGTGAAATCTATATTCTCCACAGCCAGTTATCATTTTGTTTCCCTTCTCCTCACAAAGCTTTTCATTTCTGCGTTTCCAAACATAGCAATTTAAAACTACATAGAAAAAGTCGGGCCATTCACCACTGTGGAAAGTGTTGAACAAGACACACTTCTAGAACCTGGCCACCAGCCACACTGCATTTACCCTAGCAAGGGTCCTAGTAATTACATAAGGGCTTTAAAGGAGATAGCAGCTATGATAAAGAAGTAAATAAATATCCCAGCTCTCTAAAGAGTGTGAACTGTTTCCGTTTTTCTCCACTGTGATTATAAACCTCCCCTCTGATGCTAGAGAAGAGCTAGCAGCACTTCATGCCCAGCAGCATCCCGGCAGCTGTCAGCTCCCTGCTCCCCCAAAACAGCTCTTAAAGCCCAGGAACATCCCTACTAGCCAGTGTCGTGCAGAAGGGCTCGAAGGCTGCCTGTGCAGACCTGCACAGCTATTTGAGTGTGTGCTCTGCGAATACCAGCAGTACCACCCAGACTTCAGTCATTAGCCTAAGGTCATTAGTACATTTCTGTGCATGGGAGTGTCTGCATTTTACGTATCACTGTGGCTTGTCTGGGTGTATATATATTTGTTTGTGTTCTTGCCCTGTAATGATCCAACATATCTTACATGTATATTTTAAAATATTTTATGAAGTGAGGGTAGATATCATTATCAAAAGGAAAGTGAAGCACAAGGTCAGAGGTTATGCCCTTTGCTGAAGGATAGAGAGCAAGGCATTGGCAGAGACGTGACTGGGACACCAAATTTCTGACACACGGCCTGCAGTCCCCACTAAGCCATGTTACTTTTTTGCCTTTTCTGTGTAGGAAGCATTATGAATTGTAGATTATCTAACATGCATTCATACTGCTATGCTTCAGAAAGCCCTGTGGCAATGGAGAGAGGAAATTGTATTTTTTACCTAAGGACCTTTGCCACTACTGCTACCAGTGACAGCAAGACACAGGCTCAGTAGCAATTTACATCAGTTAAAGCCTGCATGGCAAATAACAGCTAACAAGAGCACTCGTGTGCATCCTTTAGCAAATGTTTGATGGAGTCACCAGCCAAGTCCAGCTGCATTCATATCCAGTGACCAAAGCAGGTGGTCATGGACCCAATTACCACCTAGAATACTAAATCAGAGTCCTGCAGATGACCCAATCTGACAATTAGTCCAGCCCTCTGCTTTGCTGTGGGTTTGTTTACAATGATCACTCTTTCTTGAAATTATTAGTTTTGGTTAGTATGGCAGAGCAGGTTGTTTGGCAGCTTCCAGGTTTTGAATTTTTTCCTTCAGAATTGCATTTCTCCCCAGAATTTTTCAGTAGATCAAAAATGTAGGAAGACTTATTTCTGGGAGTGACACATTTTGTCAATAAAATGTTTTGTTTAGGAACAATATTAAAAAATCTACAAATAAAAATAATTCTGCTTCTGAACAGCCCACAAAGAATATTTTGTTGTTTTTGTTGCTGTTTTGTTGTGGGTTTTTTTAACAAAACAGAATTTCTGGAAAAAAAATTAAATATCATGCATTATCAGCACGGCCTGTTCTGTGCTTCTCACAAAAAGCTAAAATTAACAAGATAAATGCGGCCACTTCCAAAGTAGGCTCAGAGAATCGACCAAATAAATCACTTTACAAGGAGACAAATCCTTTCCTTTGGTCTTTCTTTTAGACTGAAAACTGCTTAGGGCAGGGATAGTCTTTATTTTATACCATGTCTCAGGCAAACCCACTGTTGAAACTTAAGAAGTAATGGTTTCTACCAAACTTTATTCACATCATAAAAATCAGTTTGTACCCTCTTGTTGACACCTCGGTGTAAGACAGGAACTGAACAGATATTCAGCCTGGATGTTGTTTCATTCCAAATGGAGCTAGTGAGATAATAGGGTGTAGACTGCAGAATTTGCTTATTAAAATAACATGATGGGTTTTATTCAGTTTTCAGCTCTCTTAATCACATTCTCACATCTCATTGTAGATTGTGAACTGCAAGGCACACATGAAATTTGTGACATATTACATAAGTTAATTTCAACACTTAGTTATCTTTAAGTTGTGTAGTCATTGAGCACAGTTCTGTTAGAGGGAAATAACTTTCTTAGTTATATTTCTGTTTCTTCTTTCCTAAGGGTTGAAGACAAACAAGCCTGAAACAAACTCTGTTCCCTCTCCTTCCCTCTCTGCCTTCTCCCTTAGAATCAGTTACAAACATAATTCGTGGGTCTATAATCTGATATTTGATCTCTTTTGTAGTGGTACCAGCAGACAGGTTGGACCACGGGTCATATCCAACAGTGCAGAGCAGAAAATGTGCTTTTCTACAGCAAAACAGTATGTGTCCAGAAGTCTTCAAAGGTAAAATGTTGACACCTTTCTTTCCTTGTCATAGTAAGTTATTTAGGGGAATCTGGTGCTTGGGATGAAGGAAGGTCAGGCAACAGGTGTTAATGGTCCTGAGTATCCCTGTCTTTTGTGAGACTGCTAGGGTCTGTGGAAGCTGTGTGTGTGCCTATGGAGGTCGGTCTCTTTTCTTAGTGCTGTTCAAAACTGCAATGCCAGTGCTCATTGATGGATTTGTGGACAGGTTCAGTAAGCTTCAATAGCTCATTCAACAACAGGTTCAATAGCACATTCCTTAAATAACTTGTCAGCATCTTGTTCCTGAAGTTTGTTGGAAAATAAGATCAAGAGCTTGTCCTACAGCCATATACATTAACAGAGTTGTGTTAACTTGGGCAAGCTTGAATGTAGACTGGAGTGCTTAGCACTGCTTTCCTTATTTTGCTTTGTTATGCAGTGTTTTCCTAATATCATGCATACAATGTACAAGAAGAAATTTACATATTCAGTGTTGCTAAGATAGTGCTCCACATTAAAGGCCAGATTCCAAAGCCTTTACTCATGGTGAGAAGGTCCCTCCTCCATGAGTCATGCCTTGGAGATCGGGAAAGCTCTTAGTGAAATGGGGCCTTACTTAACATGGGATGAACCTTTAGAGCCTTTCCCCATAACAATAGGGACAAATATTGTGCCTTCCCTGAAATTCTGGGTTGATATAGTCCCAGAATCCTGGGTAGGTTTGTGACATGTGGGAGTGATTTATGCAGCCAACAGACAGAAACATGTGGGGTGGCAACCAGCCAAATTACAGGAACTCAACCCAAATTCTTGCCCACCACTAATGGATATCTTGGAGATCTGGCAGTCCCTAGATCCCTGTCACTCCACAAGTGTTTTCTGTAGCTGGACAGAGCGCATGTCCCACTCCATGAGCTCAGGAAGAGAGCAGCTCCTGAGCTGACACGGGGCAAAAACCTTCTCTGCTGTTCAAAAGTAGCTCTGGTGGTGGCGGATGAGGACACTTGCCACCCCAGAGGACGGAGAGCTGTTCTGTGTACATAAATGTCTGCAAAGCTGGGTAACAGCACCTAAGGATTTCCACTTCTGCTTGCCAGTATTAATTCAGTGCAAAAGGAGAGCATCTATACTGTGTCAAACTAAAATCCATGCTTCCATGACACCTCTCCTTCCCTGTCCCAAACAACCCCAGTGGCTGCTGTGGTATAGACTTTCCCTGAGACAATGATTGCACTTGTGTACCTGTATTCAATAGCTTGAACTTGAACTCTTTCATCAGTTGCTCACATGCATCGTGACATCCTGCAGTGATGAGCTCCACTGCAAAGCTGGGCACTGAAGGGAAAAAGCATAGCTTTTGTAAAATAATGTGTGAGCTATGGGGCCAGAAGGAGATGGCCGGTGACTTCTACTCTTCTTGGGCAAGTATCAGTGGCATGTTTCCCAACGTCCTGGCCCTGTCCCCAACAAAACTTGTGCCTGTAGCAATGCTGTTGCTATTTGGGTGGGAGGTGGCTATCTGTGTGTCACGGTTTAGGGTCAGGGCGGCCCCTTAGGCTGGGACCAGATTAGACCCAGACTTATGAAGACATTGCAGTATTTAATTCTTAAAGATCTGTGCTGTGTTGAATATGAAGTCTAATCTGCCAGCTTTGAGTAGAGGCATATTGGCGAAACGTTGGAAGAGAGCTTGAAGGACTTGTTATACTTGTTCTCTGAGTAAGACAAGGCTTTCTATTTCCCAGACTGTTCTGAAAAATTTTACAGGCACTAAAGAAAACAAATGCCTTTCCTAGAGAAATGCTTCTATTAATAATGTTCAGGATGGATTTTTGGTTTTAAATGCAAAGAAAGCAAATACATCATTCCACTCTGATTATCAATGACAGTAAACTAGTTGTCAGCTCTGGACCTGCCTATAGGCACACACACAACTATTATGCAGCAAAACCCATCTGAGTTCATTGCCCTCTTGCACACTGGGCTCTGAGTAAACATAAGGGGAGGGTTGAAGCATCTATACCAATTGAAATGATGGAATTTGCTGCTCACAGCCTCTGTTCCCCCAACCTACCTCGTGTATACAAAGGAATGGCCTCCCCAGAAGCTTTTACCCTGGTTTTAAACCCTCAGAAAATGAACTGTCAGATGTTCATATTAATGCAGTGGTTAACCAGCCTGTGGTAAGAACTCTTTACTGGGCTTGCCTTGATTTATACAGCTCTTGTCACCACACCAGTAATTAAGAGTGAACAGAGCAGCAATGCCAATGCTCTATCTCATCAACTTTGCTATCTTTCTATTTCAGTGATGCAGCTTTGCTTAAGAAGTGAGCATGTAGCTGTTCCCTCAAACAGCAAACACCCTCTCGGGTATACCAAACCAACATTGTGGTGAAGGGTCAAGATTTTAAGAATATTTAGCATTCCTAAAGCCTGCCTTAGCTGTAAAGCACCATGTAGTTATTAACTTGCTATTCTTAAAAATTATTTAGCTATTTGTCCTACTTGTTTTCCACATTTTACAGAGGGAAGGGTGGGCTCAGACAGACTTACAGCTTACAGTGTTCTGCCTCGTACTTCAATATATAAGTTCTGAGGCCACACAGAGAAATTTACCTTTTTGCACTCATAAGCTGCACAGGTCTCCAAGAAAGGCAGTGACGTGCTCCCACTTCTGTTTTTGAGACTTTTTTTCATTGTAATTCTTATTTTTCCCCTGTCACCTTCTCTCTACTTGGTTAAGCCTGGTGTTCACATATGGTCAATGTTCTGTTTTTTGAGAAACTGCAAGTGAAACACGACCTCCTTGGTTTCCTTTCCCAAGGGAAGTCCATGTGAGCCCAGGGCTGACTCTGCATGGACAGACTTCTGTGTGGGCTTGTTCAAGTAGGTCTGGCTTCTGTTGGCATTTATGTTAGCTTCAGGGGTGAGATGCAGAGATAGAAGATAAAAACAAAGGTCAGGAGCAGATCTGTGAATGGCAAACTTCAGGACTGTGGAGCACACAGGCCTCTCCCATTAGCCATAACAACTTTGGTAACCTTGGCCCACACTGATGTCCTGATATAGTCTCTTTAAACTTAAAAGCCGAGAGAGAGTGTTCAGACGTACTGTAGTGTGCTCCAATTCAAATAAGGTCATGGAGTTGCACTCTCTAAACCTGTCATTATTCCTGGGGCACTATCAAGGACATCAAGGGCACCTTTCAACTGTTTCAAGTCAGGCAATCGCAGCTTCTTGCAAGCTCCCAATTTTTTAGCCTCGAAGCAAGATTCATGCAGTCACTCTGTCTATTGGTAGCTGTTCCTGTTAACTAGTTTTAACCAAAATCCACAGAAGAGCAAAGAGCTTGCAAGCCTTGTGAAACCTGGTTGGGTAGATACAGAGGAGAGGTTGCAGCCTCAGCAGCTATCTAGCCTGTCACCATCAGCCCACGTGGCCAATTAACATGCATACAGCTCCATACAGGCTGCCTCTAATCCAGCTGGTGTTGGAGGGAACAAGAGGGTATTGCAGCCAACAGGCAACAAAAGGAGAAAGCAAAATAATTTGTAGCAAACCAGTCTTCGGTGGTTCCACTGCTTGAGAGCTTCAGGTATTTGTTTTCCTTCTACTGCAACCATATAGAAAACAGGCAAGATTGTAAACCGCTCATCCATTTTGCAGTCTGGTCTGCAATTCCCACAAGACCCTCATCTCAAATTAATAGATTGGGCAAGGCACATAATGAAAGAGCACTCACTCACCCAAATAAACCAGAAAAGCCAAAGTATCAGTTTGCATGAGCAAGCACTCCCTGGGTGAGCAAGGGCTAGACAATGCAGCATGAATACATGGAGGCAGAGATTATTGAAGTTTAAATTGATAAAACCTTGAGGAAGCTTGAGTCATTGGTGATAAATCTCTGTCTTCAGAGGAAATTAGTTTTAAAAGAAAGAAGCTGGTTTAAAATAAATTTAAAGTATTAAATTGCGTTTATTTATGCCGAAGTTGCTTTCCCACTCACACAGGCTGGGAAAAGAAAATGTGGCCCTCATTTGCCTCTTTGAAAACTGCAGCATCAGTTCTTTTACAGTCAAATAAGCAGTGAGGTCAGGAAGGAAGCAGGTCTGGAGAAGTTAATGCTCTTGTGTTAGGTCTCATTTTTTAAATGAATTGGGTCTCCAGTTCTGCAGAAGTGGCTGGGAAAGGAAGTAATGCATAAAATCAAATGATGAGGAACTTGTATGGGAAATTATGAAGATGGGGTTATGGGGAATGTAAAGTAGCCTACCCAATCTGACCCATTTCAGAAAAAATAATAGCAGGAGACAGGGAGCTTTATCCTCACATATCCCTGGGCTGTTTTATGGTATGCTTTCTATTATATCAGGATATTGTGTTCTTACTAGTGGTGCATGATATCACACACTGGTAGCTGGGGCGTCTGATGGAGGTAGGAGTATGCACACGGAATTGATTAGAGGATCATGTCCTCACAGCAACAACTGGGGATTTTAAGGTCTGAACCTGAGTTTGGAAAAGAGGAAGCTGCAGAGACAGCTATATCTTAGTTACCTCTGGAAAGTTTACTGAAACGTTCAGAGAATTGTTCATCCATCTGAACAGAAAGGGAGTACTGCCATCAAAGCTACTGAGAGCTCAAGAGTTAAATACCAGGGAGTTGAGATCAAACAGATATCCTGAGGTGTGCCAGGGACCACATTATAAATAGGAAGGAAGAAGAAACTCAGAGCATTCAGGTGACCCCTCTTAACCCCTTTTTGTAGCCATGTTTTGAGAGCACCTAAAATGTGATGTCAGTCCTTGATTATCTGGTTTCTGGATTAACTAACTTTCCCTTTATCTAGTTGCAGCATCCAATTCCCAAGGATTCAATGGCCAGCTCTGGTTCCTGCCCTGCCTGTCCACTGGTGTGTGCCAGTGGACTGGCTCTCTGCAGAGCTGCCTGACTCTTTTCAGCCCATTCTTTTCATTACAGGTCTTACATATATTTTGTATTATCTATGGTTTTACTTCATCTAGCATATCTCACATTATCGCTGGGTAAAGGGAAGTACTTGGCATCCTCATCCCACTGCCATTTTCATATCAAGAGGCTTTCTAGGTAACCTGTGAAAGACTGGGTTTGTTTATCTTCTGGGTTGGGGGTCAGCCCAGTCTGGAAGATTAAAACTTCTGTAAGAACACAAATACTTTATTGTTATTTCTTCTTTTCCAGAAACAGCAGATTGCAGTGATTTTGGTATGGATCAGGTGTGCTTTTGAGGTCATCCTCTTTATGTCATGGTCTTGAGGGTAAACAACCTGTGTTACTTCCAGATGGAGCTAAACTGAAGGATGTGCTCCAGGGGCACACATAGCACATCCAAAGCACTAATGGACATTCAGTCCCTAGGATCACACGAGAGGCAGTCTGAACTGAAATGCCCAGAAACACATGTAGAGAGGATGTCAGGGCCTCTGTATAGGCTGCATTACTTTACAGATCCAAATTACTTGCCCAAGTCTTGTTTTTCAATATTATACGTTGCTACATTGGTCAAACTTCTGTAAGGCCTTCCTCAGGGAAATTTACATTGGCTCTGCCTCACTAGAAAATAAAGATGCCATTGCTGGGAAGCCGGGCACTGTGTGACCTCTCTGGTCTCCAGAACCTGCTTTTCTGCTCAGTCACATTTGGTGATAGTCTCCAACATGCTGCAAAAAACATCTGCTTGAGAAGGATTTTGGAAGTTAAAGATAGGATAAAGAGAAAAAGGCAATTGGCTTCCTGGACGTGTCCTATGGGATTTGTTTCAGTACAGTCACAGTACCTCTGGGATATAGGTTAGATTAATCACACTGAATAGCTCAGCCTTTGCCACATATGTCTTTATTCAGCTCTGCATAGCTAATAATAAAAAGTGATATAATTTTTTTTTAAGCATTATGATTCCTATTGCTTTAAATAAAAATGACTGTCTACTCTGTGATTAAAATGCTTTGGAGATGCAACCTCAAAGTACATGACAGAAAATCCTTTTCCCATTCTCTTCAGGGACAGCTTTGCTATTAGGACAAGTTTTCATGTGGAAAATGCAAGGTAATGTCTTCAATGTTATATCTTGAGTCACAGAGAAGCAACAAGCAATGAAATGTCTCTAGTCATTAGGCTACTTACTGTCTTACAGGGCTTGCACAAAAGAACTGATGATAATTTTTGGATGTTTTGGCTAGAAAGGAAAATCTGCTTACTGAGATCCTCCAGATATTGACAATGTGCATGCTGAGAAGAGGAAGAAACAGAAATGCTGACTTTGAAATATTGGTAAATAGGTAAGACCAGATCCATATTGGTCAATTACGCAGGGAGTGTTCCCTGCACATTGTGCTATCCATTCATATGAACAGTCCCAGGCTAGTATTCTCCCAAACATGGTTTGAGAGTTAGCAGAGGCCAAGGATTGCTCCTGGTAGGTTTTTGTGAATGCAACCACACCAGTCTGGAGGCTGAAAGAGTTTAATATTTTGCCGGACACGAGCTACGCTGTGGCAATTCTTTTATTTTCTGGACAATGGTCCTGATAAAGTTGAACTTATTTCTACAGTCAGCCTCTGTGTGTCTTTGTTTAAATGTAACAAATAGGAATTCATGTAGAAAAATGAATTAAGGCAGAGAGATCTCCATAATGCAAACTAAGGAGTGGATATAAAGGAAGGCTGATGACTTTTATATTTGCTGACCCAAATAAGGACTGGTAGCTGTAGTTGTTTAGGAGAATCACCACAGTGTTGCAATCTCTTATCATCCCTATCTGTGTCCGCTTTGGATGCAAACAGCAGGAGATGGCTGAATCTGAAGAAAACCCCTTAGCCACACCCTTGATGCAACTCACATTCTTTGTGCATTGACTCAGGGTTATCACCTTTCCTCCCTCTCTTTAACATAGGTTTCACAGCACTACAAATACCTAAGGAGACAGTATTCTGAGCAGACACTTGTTATACTTGCACATGGTATTGAACTTCAGCTGGAAGATGGGCAGGGGTAGATCAAATGACTTTTCTGGGAAGGGAAGGGATGGGGCAGGATAAGCACAACCAGCCCCAGCCAACCATCACACCTGAGCTTGGCTTCACGGCACTTTTACTCTTCCTACGGCTAAGTTCAGGGCCTGGGCTTGTGGCTTGTTGTCCCCATCTCTTCGTCACTGGGAATGTATGTGGACTATGACAGCCTATGCAGTGGGTCAGGAATTAGTTGAGCAAAGGTATAAAGCTCCTTCTTTGCTTGTGCAGGACAGTGAGAGTAATGCAATTAACAGTATTAGTGTTCATAACCAGACACCTACCATTACTAGTCACCTGTCTGGAATAAGTACATGGTGTAATCTGGTGATGTTAGCTCTACTTCTGCTGACATCTGATTTATTGACAGCATGGTCAAATTGTATTTGCTGCAGTCATAGAGAGATGTATGATTTCTGGTTTAGCAAAAGCATATCTGTAATATTCAGCATAAGTCACCCTAACAAAGTACAGAAATAATCTTGTTTGCATGTAGGAAGCTACTGCACTGTTGAGTAACAAAGATTTTGTCTATAACATACCTCATTCCAACACAGTATCAGTCCTTACATTCTTAACCATATAAACTGTAAAACTTACTTAGGTAGGAACACAGCAAGAAATGCCTACATTATGTGAAAACCATAATAGTCCCTTTGTGATGTTATAAACACCAAAGTGATGGGTGGTTTTAAGCAGGTAATATATTCTACCCTCTGAAATGATCTAGTAGGTGGCAACAGAAATGCCATATTACCCAGCTGTTTCAGAGAGATTTTACAAGAGGGGAAATAATGACTATATGGAATTAAAATTGCCTACATTTGCCAATAGAGTTATTCCCATGATACCCTGATAATATTGTTCAGTTTATGTTATGAATTGAGATGTTTATCTTCAATACTGAAAGAATTTGTTATATGCTCTTTTTGTTTCTTGTAATTATTTTAGATGATAACTACAACGCACAAAGAGTTTTGTGGGGTTTTTTAAATTATTTTTTATTTTATTTTTCTGCTTTATACTGGAAAAAAAAATGGGGGTCTTTTCAAAGAGAAGCCAAAATTCAGAGAATAGACAGCTAGCACTTTCTCCTGTGCAATGGGTGGCAAAAGATCTTTGGGTTCTAAAGACCACTATAGTCACATAGGTTTTATTTTTACATTTACTTCTTGTTGCCTACTTTCATTAGTGTGTAAGTTGATATTGCAAATCCCTACCAGATTTTATAATTTTTTCAATTTTAAAAATGTTTTAAACATTTTTAAAAATTGTTTCTGAGTTAAGTGAAGCTTTGCTGGAAAATGCAATAATGAACTTAGTGACTGAGATGACAGATAAAACCTGGACATGAAAAAAATAATGAATGTGCAGGACCCCTCCTGTGATTGCACCATGGTCATATATTGAAATACTGACTGTGCAATTTACTATAATTAAGGTTTAATTCCAGCACCCATGTGTGTTGGTCTTGTCCTTTCTAAGTGCTGTTACACAAAAACAGTGGAAAGAGAAGGGAGAGAATCTGAACGTACACAAATACATGTATTTTCATCAGGGACACTTTCCAGAAGCAGTGTGATCTGAGGAGGTTTAAATACAATGTTTAGACTAAACAGCTCTTGAGTGCTAACTCTAGCTCTGCCACTAACACTCTGCCAAAGGCAAATTATTTTACATCTATAAAATGGAAATGATAGCTACTAACCTGCTTTACAGGAGATTTGCGAAGATAAATTAGGTAATGTTTGTGCAATGTCTTCAACATGCAAAGTGACACAAAGCTCCACAAATTATTACTTCAGTCTTTGCTTTAAAACCTCAGCAAGGAGTCATAGAATACAATGCAAACTACAACGTCCACAATCTCAAATACCATGCAAATGAAATCTGAGCAAGCTGGATTGTAAAACCCCGCTAATTCAGCTCTATTTCATTTCTTTTACAGTAAAAAGCCTGCCCTTTGAAATCACTCTTACAACATGCAGAGAAGAGCTGCATTGCCATTGAGGAACAGTTACTGATGAATTTTTTGGAGGGGCAAATGATGACCCACTTCTCAGTCAATAATGAAGACCAACACAAAAAAAGGACCCAGCATCAGGGATTTCTTTACTCTTAAAAGGATTTTGAGACTATTCTGTATTGAGGGAATGTGGAAGAGATAGGAGAATTAATTCTGCTTTTTGGTCTGATAGTGAAATCAGTTATTCATCCTCTTTTAGTTACTTCTCTCCATGTGTGGCAATCAGCTCTGCAGTGCAGGCAAGCGGTGGTGAGCAATCACAGTTCAGTTGTGCAATCCATCAGTATTTTCATATGAAGGAATTACCAGTTTACATGGACTTCACTTCATAGGTCATCGTGTTTATACCTAATACACAGAAGACAGGAAATATATATGTAGTATAAAGCGAGTCAAAAGAAAGCTGGAGCAAAGTGTTGTGTTTAATGTGATACTCTCACTATGAACTATCAGTTTAAAAATTGGTGGTCAAAAGGTTGGCCTTTGTCTCATGACCTTTGATCCATCCACACATGCAGCTGGTAATAAAACCTTTTCAATATGAATATGACATGCCCTTGGCAAAATTCATGTACTTACATTAACTTCAAAGGAGTTAATGCCAAAGGCAGTCACTGAGTATGTGACCAGCTGTTCAAAGTGCCATGTTTTAATTCAAACTGTTTCAGAAATTGTTCAGTTCAGTGTAAAAAAGGACCTGAAAGCCTTGCCTGTTAGCGCGTCTCAAACCTCAGTCTTAGAGTCTCTTTGTGTATCTCACGACCTTGGCAAGTAGAGCACAGATGCCACAAAAGTAACACATTTGTGCTCACAAAGGTGGGAGGACAGAATTCACAGCAGCATGCACTGCAACCCCTTCAGCGGTACTGCACCGCCAGCAGCAGATGGGAGTCTCCTGTAGTGGCTATCTGCGGTAGGGGAAAGCAAATTTAAAGGGGAATTTGCCTTGTCTTCCCTTACCCATCATGTGAGGAATGAAAGAGAAATTTAGTCAGGATCAAATAACTTGGTTTTATGTGCATTTTTGTAAGGGCAGTACGTGATGGGAGGTGAAGCAAGTATGAAATGTTCCTGCTCAGTATACTGAGAAGGAACAGGTTAGCAGGTAAAATCACAATTGCATGAAAAATTCTGCAAAGCAAGTATTTGTTCTTTAGCATGTTAGGACAGGACTTGGACAGGTTTCTCCACTAAGTTCATATGCAAAAGATGTTTTCATTTTTTATCCCTATGTTTAGTTTGTTTTTCAGTTCTCACTTCAAATCCTTTCTTTTTCTAGATTCTAAAAACTCCATTGCCTTCCATAGTGGTAGCTTGATGCTCAACATTCATGTCTAGGGGCACATGTTTTTCTTTAATATATATCTACAGAACCGATCTAAGGTTAATTTCTTGGTTGTCTTAACTGTGCTTCCTTTCTCGTAATGCAAGCTGGAATCATTAGTGTGTGCTTTGCAAATTTTCCCTCCCTAGAAGCTGATCTCTTTTTTTCCCTGGGCCTCTCATTTTTAAAGATCCCCTTGTTTGTCTAAATAAATGAAAATGAATCATATACACATAATGTTTACAAAATGGCACCGTGTGAGTAACTTTAAAGCAAGTTGCATTAATATTGTATTTAAGCCCAGATTCTGCTTTCAGTTACAGCCATGAAACCAATCATGTCAGTAGAGTTCCTCGGATGTTACTAATGTCCGAGCTTACTTCAAAGCGCTTACTCCTGGTGCAGGGGAATAGTAAAGGTCCGGACAGATACTGACCCTGTTATCCTTCTGCTGAAACATGCATTGAAACAGTGCAGTTTTATTTCACACACACACACCTTGCCTTGCAAGCACTGGGGATAAAATTACCAGAATGAGAACAGGACTGTTTGCAGGGACGCCAAGGGAACAAGGGCCAGAGCCCCGGAGATGATGGATTTAACCTCCGGAGCCGCTTTCGTTCTTGTTGCTCCCCGATAAAGCACCTCAGCCCTCTCCTGCCCGCGGTCCCCTCCGTGGGAGTTTGCAGGGACACTGGAGGGCAGGACGGGACAGGGGTTCTGCTGAAAAACACGCCGTAGAACCCGCGCTGCTGCCCAGCCGCTCTGCCCGCTCCGGGGGCCCCGTGTCTCCCCGGGAGGACACACGGAGGGGCTGAGGCTGTGCCGGGGCCACGCCGGTCTTTTTGCGAGCAGCGGCGCAAACGCACGTTCGTGCGTTTGGCAGTTGCCAAGCAAAACTGCAGAGGAGCGGAACACCCCTCCACCCTCCCGAGCAAGAGAGACAGCTAAAGTAACCTCTCCCACTCACCCCTCCTCTCATCCTGTATCTCAGGACAGGTGGAGGGCTCACCCCTTCCACACCTGGGCGGAGAACGCGCCGCTGGTTCCTCCTCCCCTCTCTCCTTGCTCCCGCCCCATCCTCCTCCTCTTCGGCGTCCCCAGAGGGAGCCCCTGCGCTCTGCGGCCGGGTGGAGAGCGCAGCCGGGCTCACCCCGTCCCGCAGCCGGTTCCAGCCGCTGCGCCCCCGCCGCCGCCTGCACCGGGAGGAGCGGAGGGCGAAGGAGGAGGGAGACAGCAGCCCGCCCGCAGCCGGGCGCGCACGTGTGCGCGCAGCCCTCGACGGCCGTCCTCCGTCCAGCATGGTGCGCGGAGCCGCGCGGAGCAGAGCGACGGAGAGGAGCTGATTGCGGCCGCGGGAGGAGAGCAGCGCAGCGCAGAGGAGCGGCTCCGCGGAAACCTCCGCGCGTCTGTCCCGTCCAACCACCCCCCGCCCCTCCGAGGGAGCGGCGGTCCCGCAGCATGGGCGGCCGCAGCACCCTCGCCACCGCCGGGCCCCGCGGGGCCGCTGTCCTGGTGCTGTTCCTGGGGCGCGTCGCCCTCTGCTCCGCCGTGGAGGAAAAGAAAGGTAGAGGGGGATCGGAGGGGGGGGGCGGCGCCGGGCCGGGGCGCGGGGGTCCCGCCACCGCTTTGCCGGCTGCGTCCCGTGGGACCGCAGGAGCCGGGGCGGCGGCGCGCCGCGGCCTGCCGCGGGGAGCGGCGGAGGGAAAGTCCCAACTACTTTCCTTAAAAAAAAAAAAAAAAAAGGCAAACAAAAACCA
>JANIJG010009258.1:5534-20638 GCA_024611175.1 Megaceryle torquata | reverse complement strand
AGAGGTGGGGGGGAGGGATGGCGAACCGGCGGGAGGAGGGGTGGTGCGAAGGCAGGTCGCGAGGAAGGGGGAGGGAGGATTCCCTCAGAATAACACTGCTGTATGTCGGTGTTTGGGAAGTCACACTGCCGCTGTCTGTGAGCCTTTCTGTGGTTACACAGAGGATCTCCGTCCCCACACTATTAGTCTGGCACCTTCAGTTCATTCTTGATTCTCTGCTGAAAACTTTGATGCTAAATCGTAACATCAAGAAGCTGGTTTCCTCTGCCCATGCTCAAAGCCCGAATGAGGAAGAACAGAGAAATGTGTTTCCTTTGTTGCTGCAGTGATGAATCATTACTCAATCCAACAGCCAAAGCACAGGTTTTCTGCACACGTGGCAGCGCAGCTACGCTGCTTCTGCTGCACGGATTTATCCGACTCCCCTTTTATCCTTCCCCATGAGCTTTGTCCCTCATTCACCTCACCATTCCTCCTAGTCCCCTCTGTGCTCTCAAATCACAGCTCCAAGCCTCACTGTCCTTCGTTCTCCAGGGACCGAACAGCAGAAGGATAAAGCACAAAGGGTAAATGGCCATAGGCTGGTTACAACCGACCGGTTGCTCATTCCACGAGAGTCAGAACAGAGCCTCCGAACAGAGCCCCACTGTTGAAGACATTCTGCCTAAATTAAATCCTTCTTTTTCATTCTGTCTCCCATCCCCCAGAATATTTTAAACACTAGGAAAGGTATCTGACCATGCAGGTGAATATTTCAGACAGATGGGGACATAAACCTGGGTTAGAAGTTTGCCAGCTATTGAAAGAGATAACATCTGCAAAGTCACATAGGAATTAACTACCAGTGTCAGTAAAACTGAAGGTCTCTCATCCCTGGAGCTCACAGGAGTTTTTTAGAGAAGTCTCGACTCTTTCTGTGCCATACTTGAAGGACTTACACAAGACTGCTTTCGACCTGCCGGTCCTGAAACCTCATTCACTGACAACTTCTGGCACTTCATCCTAATGCTGAAACCATCCTTCTGAAATTAAATGATGGTACCATTCTCCAGCATCCACCATGGCCCTCTAGAGATCCACGCCTGGTCACAGGGAGGGTGGTTAAGCACTCGAACAGGTGCCCAGAGGCTGTGTGCAACCAAAACCCAACTGGGAAAGGCCTCAGCAACCTGATCTGACTGTGACATGCTCCCAGTTTTGAGGAGGAGCTTGGTCTGAGTGACCTCCAGAGATCCCTTCCCACCTCAGTGAGTCTCGCACCCAATGATCCTTCCATCACTTACTGTTAAGGGATCTCACAGAAGAACGCAGCAATTGCACCTCCCCCAGCTTGCCTAAGCCTTTCACTGCTTTACCCACACCACCCCTCTGCCATCCTAGTGAATACCCTGTTGTCTCATGGTGTCTAGCCATCACAGAATCACGGGCTGGTCTGGGTGGGAAGGGACCTTTCAAGCTCATCCAGTCCAACCCCCTGCAGGGAGCAGGGCCATCTGCAACCAGAGCAGGGTGCTCAGAGCCCCGGCCACCTCCCCTGCAATGGTGCCAGGGATGGGGCATCAGCTTTAAAGGCAACACAGACAGAACTTTAAGCCTTTCTCCCAGAAACCTCCTCCACAATCTCAGCCATCAAGACAACACAAACATCTCCAGCTCAGTCCCACTGTTACGGGTCATCTTTTACATATCCAGCTCTGTAAACCTACTTACTCAAGCTGTATCTAAACATTGACACTTTTTGTACATCAGATCTCACACTCATCCCTTCCTTTCAGTCCGGGATCTAAGATAGGGATCCAGAGATCTGAGGGGTTTATTTGGTATTATATCTACTTCTATACATCATTTTGTATATTTTTTTTTCTGCAGTCTTTGATGACTCACTTAAGATATTTTAGAGTATCACAGATTTTCTCCTAGAGTATCCCCTGAGTTCATCTCCTCAGTTAATTAAAAAAGAATAATTTCTGTAGGCTAAAAATGAAGATTAATTCCTTGATCTTAGCTCTCCCTCCAGTTCTCATTTCCCATCTTTATTACTGGATGATGGGAGGGGTGGCAGCAAAGATACTGGATTTGAGACTCAGAACACATGGGATTATTGTGCTGATCTGAAGATCTTTGCAGCCAGGATTATATTTCATTTGATCCATTGATCTGAGATCATCCCCTCTTTGAATGACCGTAGGATTTTAAGCAGAACTGAAGAAAAACACCAACAGCTTTTACTGCTTCATCCATTAAAGGGCAGAAACACATCTTTCTTTATGCCACAACCTTTCAGAAGAGATTCCTGCTTCCTAAGAGAACCAACGTGACCGACTTGTGTCATTTCAGCTTGGTCCTGTAAGCAAGGCAAGGAAATGCAGCTGAAACTCAAATCTTCCATACGGTTTCTGTTTTCTGTGCATATTTTTGAATATCAGGTGACATATGTGGGTGGGGGAACTTCAAGATTAGCCTTAATCAAATCTCAGCTTTTGCTGGAACTTCCCAAAGCCTTTCTCACCCTTTGCTCCCGAGTGAAACATTCTGCTACTTTTGGGTGTATTCCAACTAGAACTTAAAATACTCGGTTTTGGTTTGTTGTCTTGCTGTGTTCCAAGTAGATCCAAGTTTCATTTCATCATTCAGATCTATCCCTTTAGTCCTCCATCCTGAAGTTAGCTCTAAAATGCTACCTCTGTGTGTGAGATACCACATTCAGACAAATCTTCTGGTGATTTCCAGAAGACTTTTAGTCTAAATAAGGAAGAAAATGCTCATCTCCTACTGCAGGCAATGGAGACAAAATTTACAGGACCGAAGCCACAGTGACAGCAGCTTCTTGATGCTGTTTTAGAAAGAAAAGATGAAAGAGAGCTTCACTGTGTCCCTGTGTTGAAAGGTCACTCATTCCAGCAATGATCAGAAGAACTTTCTCATTTAAGAGACTGGGTCCATAAAGTGAAAGCTGGAGACAAAACCAGATAATCCAGAATAAAGTGAACACTTTCAGCCATCTTTCTCAGGTGAAAAAAATCATAAAAGGAGAAGGAAAATGTAAACTTAGAGATAGAATTTATGATTGCAAAGAAGATACTTGTGGAAAGAGGTTGATTTCACTCAAAAAAAAAAAAGCCCAAGTGGGGCAAAAGTGTTGGGTCCTTCCAGCTACCTAGTGTCTAAAAGAATGGGCCTCCTCTCTGGTTGAGAACTTGAGGGACATGGCAGGGTATGTGCTAAATCGTAGCAGAAGCTGTCCGTTCCTTTCAAGCAGTAACTGACTGGTCATGCTGCGCTCACTTTAGCTTGCTCTCACTTGCTTATGCCTTTTCTCCAGCTTTCTCCTCCTTCTCACCTCACAAGTAACAGTTTTTATCCGCTCTCCTCACTTACCATCTCTTGCCATCACAATCCTTCCTTGCTCCAGCTTCTGGTCTATTTTTCATCATCTTGCATCACTCCCTGTCCCTTTTTTTTTAACCTATTTCCTGTCTGTGTTTCTCCATCCAACATAAATAAAGTTGATTATATTCTAACCCCGAGTCTTCTACAGTGTTCTACACTGTAGAACTACACAGTTTTTTTCTCTCTCACTTTTGTTGGAATATGATTCATTAGGGAGCAGGTAAGCATAACCTAAAGTTATGGCAAATATTTACATATGAGAAATTGATACAGACACGAGCAGCAGATTTGTCTGTTCCAAACCAGTGCAATGTTGCCACAGCTCTTCCCGCTGCTGTCTGCCCGCTGCTCTCAACACAACTACACGGAGTAATTTCTGAAAGTCTGACACTCCCTGGCTTCAGGGTCTCCCTACTCTCCTCGTTCTCCTCCACCCTCTGTAAGAGCTGACAAAGCTGTTTGGAGGCATCTTCATTCCACTCCAGCACTGCAAAGGGGGACGGGGTGTCCTGTCAAACCCTGGGTTTGGGTCCCTTCTCCTGCCCCTGATTTCTGAACGATCGCTCCCCTGGTGCAGTTAGCTTCATCTCTTACAAATTCACGATTCCACCCTAGGCGTGAATCATTTCAGCCCAGCTACCAGCCCAGCCTGGCTTTCTGACAGCTCACGGTGGCTGTGTAATCATCCGCTGAGCTCAACACCAGTAATTATTCTCCCCCAGTCATTTCTTTTCCCAGCTTCAGCAACAGTCTCACACCGTGCGAATGTTTCACCAGAGACAAACTTTCTACCTTGATATTTTGATTTCATCTCCTTTCTTGAGACATCTCTCCTCTTATTCCTGCTTTTGTATCATATTAAGCAGAACCCTACTGGTCTTCTGTTCGTAGGACCTGCCGCAGCCTGGCCCCGATCCACTCGCTGCCTCGTTTGCCGAGGAAATGCTGAGCGTGAGAGGCTCCTCCAGACAGCTTCAGGTACAACCAGCTGCCAGATTTTGAGATCTACACCTCTGTATTTTCCTCCACCCTACCCACGCACACCTTCACATTTCCCTTTAAAATCTTTTATCGTGAGTCCTAAAAAATTCCGCGACGGTGAGACCAAGTTTCCTCTTCCTTCCCAGGCTTGGTTCCTTGGTTACAAGGTCCTGAGTTACAAGCTCTGAGAGGATTGAGCCACCTCGATCGCAACGGGTTTTGCAGTACCTGGGTAAAAATTCTGATTTTAATAGAAATATATGCAAATTAATCAATGAATAAATAATAGGCTGTCCTTCAATTAATGCTACAGTATTCCTTGATACTACAACACTTCTGGAAATTCCATATTCTCCAAATAAAATTTGCTTCTGAAGTATCCTGGCTGAGGTCTGTCAACGCTTGCCTGATCCAGATGTCTGCCCACCAGATTACACAGCTAAGTTGCACTTATTTACCACATTAGACGCATCAGTAGCTCCCTTATTCCGCCGCAGTCAAGTGAAATGAGCATCCTGGAGGGAACCTACAGCAGTGGCAAAGGGCTGCACAAAGCCTACGGCCAGCGAGTCTTTCCAGGCACAACACCCACCACACCATGGGGATTTTCAGTCTGGACACCCTGGGCAATCGATAAGCAATAAATAAAGAAATTCAGTACAGAGGAAGGGCTCCAATGAGCTCCCTAACCCTTGTGTCTGAGCGGCTTTGGTAAAAGTCCCTTTGCATAAACCAGCATCAGAGCACTGCAGGGTAGGTGTACAGGGGCGGCTGCCGGGATACGGTGGCAGTGCCAGGGCAGGTGATTATGCTGTTGCATGAAAAGGGCTTTCTACACATACAGATTTATTTCACCAGTGCAGTTTCTTGGTCTATATATAAAGATTTTACAACAGCATCTCTGGCAAGAACAGCTACAGGGGAATGCCCTCAAATCACTGGAAAATAAAAAAGTGAATTGTCAACTAAAGAACATCTACCAATACATCATGGAGCTGCTTTTGCTATAGAGACACGGGTAAAAAAAATTGGAAGAGGTGGCAGAGATAGAGATAGCTTAAGGAACACCAAGTCTACGTATTATGCAAACTTCTTAAGAAGCAGAAGTAACCTGGCTTTTGGAATTTTTTTTCTGACTTGATCAATATTTCTATCAACACTTGAATAGTTCTTAATGCATCTGCTGCTCTCACCTATCTTACAGGTTTTGTAAGATGGGAAGGCCCCAGCACTGAACTCTTCCTAGTCCTTTGTCTGTAGTAGGATCAAAGCACTAACACCTCCCTTGTCATTCAGCTGGTCTAAAGATGCTGTGAAAGAAACAGAAAAACTCCCATTGATTTGGATAGGTCCCAACCAGAGGCTCACAGACACTCCTTCTTCTAAGGTGTTCTCACAGAACAAACTACTTAAACAGAGGCAAATGTCTACGTCAGTCCTCATCCTAGACACGGTGTGGGATGATGTCCACAGCTGACTGTCCTCGTGATACCTCAGATCAATGGTCTAACACCAGTGATCAAAATTGGACCTGAAAATAAACATGGAAAGGAGTTCAACTTCTAGATATATTCACAAGCAGCTGAGCTACGCAGGCTGCTCCCCATCGTACTGTACCTGCCCCGTAGCCACACCCCTGGAGATACCTTCTCTCCATAGCCCCCTTCCAGCTCCTGACCCAATGTGGTAGTGAAAATTTCCACATCCCAACTCTAATTTATGTTTTTTTAATTCTGCAAATGTCAGAGGCCTCCTCTGTTCTTTCATCTGGCTAAATCCTGACGTGTTCACTCAGCTCAATGTTTTATTGGGAAAAACTCCCACAGCTTGCTCTCACCAACCTTCCCCACTCGCCGTTTCCAGGGAGCAGGACCCAGGTGGCCAGTCTGTTTCACCATGGAACAACTAGTAGGCTTAGCTCTCAAGTGCACAGGTCTTCCAAGGCCAGTTACATCTACTGGTGCGCACTGAAGACTGCGTACGCTGATGCCTCTGTTTCTCTGAAGCAATTTCTAGGCCCTTTACCCCCCTCTCTCCTCTTGTCCAGCTGCCTGGGACTCCCCCAGCTGTGGCTGAATGTGGATTTCCCCCTAAATGGGGAAGTTCCCCAGAGCAGATGGGACTCAGAGAAATGAATGCAAGTCTCCAGTTGTACTGAGCACTGCAAAGATTCCCCAAGGGACTAATGGAGGGACAATTACTGTCTTCCCTTGAAATACCTCCTCTCTGAACCTTGTGCTCACACTACAGAAAAAAAGAAAAAAAAAAAGAAAAGAGAAAACAAAACCAAAAAGCAAACACTGAAAAATATGCACAAGATTCATGAAAGCCTATCAGAGGATGCCTAGCCAGAAGCAGAAGCGGGGATGAAGAGCATCATGCATGCAGATGGGGCATCTCTTCCCAATACTGGTTTTGGGAAAATGGCCTAGGCTTCTGGGAGCTTGACCTCACCAGAGACTGGAGAAAACCTGAGGAGCGCATCCTGCTCTCTCACACCTGAGAAGCAGCAAGAAGGGCCGAATTCTCAGGAAAGCTGGACAAGAGAAAGTTGGCTCAGGTAGCAGTGAAAACAGCCCCAGCTCAGGAAGTCTCTGGAGGAGGTAACTCAGACCAAGAGGACATGTCCTAGGATTCTATGGTGCTGTGACATGCCAGGCCAATCCAGCTGGCTTGGGGGGAGTCTGGCTGTGGCTGCAGATACAGCTTTGTTGACAGTGATGCTCCTTTTGTCAAAATGCTGCCCAGTGTCTCACAATCCCTGCTCAGCCTGATGACAGCACAGGAATCCAGTCCTACTTCCAGCAGGGGCAACAGGAGTTTGACCTCAAATGGACCATGAAAATTGAGATCCATACTGCACTAGACATTGTTCTACTGCACTGAGTTTAACCCCACCGAAACGTGGATGAGGGCAGGAGAAAATCTCTTCCTTTGATGTTATTTTTCCTCTAGTATCTACTGCTTCGAAACTTCCCCTTTCGTTCCACTCTATATTATGTTCACAATTCACAAATTTTCTATTCTCCACATTCTTCTTCTTTCATTTTGGTTTAATGATTCACCCTCATCTTCTTTAGGGTCAAGAACAGCTTCACATGACCTGACGTGTGAAACGTGGGGGCATTTACAGGAAACTGGAAGCATTTCTATAAACATTCCTATCAAGAAAGGAGCTTTGTAAATCAGAATTTGGGTAGGGTTTTTTTTTTTCAGATAAAACAGTTTCACAGAGTGTCTTCAGTGGTTTCCCTTGGCAGAAAGAAACTAAAAATAATCATTATTATATCACAATGGTACGAGCTGAGGAGTTTCAGAGCAATCTCCAATGAGCTGAATGCTTTTTGCGTCCGATAGTGACATCGTTTGTTCACACTGAGGCAGTGCAACCAGCAGCCTTGGACCGTGGCTTTGAAGGGTAAATTCTGCAGCTGCAGTTGGGTGAGCACACGTTCCACAGCGTGAGTTCTTACGCCCACGATTCCAGTCCTGCCTTCTCTCTTGAGTTAGTGATGAAATGAAGACTCGGGCAAACACTGAAGTCCGTATCTGGACTGGTAACTGAATCAGATCCCAAAGCTTCGCTCTTGACATCCCACTTCCTTCCTTGTCTCTATGCTGCATCTTGAGATTAAAATCTTCTCTGAGATCCTTATGCCACAGATACTAATTCATGCTAAGTTATTACTTTCTCCCCTATTTTAAGAAGGGATGAGTGAGAAAAAGCCATAGGGAAAAAAAAATAAATCTGTATTAATAGTTTCCCGTGGGTGTCTGTCAGTTTATCTTCTCAATCTAAATCAGGGACTGGCTTTTATGTGAAGAATATAAAAATGGAAGAAATTAAATATTAAAAAGACTGCAAATCTCAACTGTAATACTCCTCCTTTTGCATGCACAGATGGTTTCATAGTAGCTTCATTACAAAAGGAAATAAATAAACTTTAATCTTTATTTATTACATCATTAAAACTTTAATGATGTAATCAAAAATCATTGAAGAAAAAGAAAAGCTGCTTGGAGTAAAATAGAGTTATTTTGCTATTTTGCTATATATACTAAGAAACTTTTTGGTAAAAAAAAAAAAGGCAGTAAAATTGATTTCAGTTAGAGACTGGACATGCCTTTACTCACACCAGTGCTGCAGGGACAAACGTGGATGGAGATCTAATCTTTCACAGAATATTATGCTCTCCCTCCCATTCTTTCACCAGCCACAAGGTGTTGCTTCTCCAGGACGTAAGCAGCCATGTGGCAAGCCGAGAGAGTCGGGTGGTACCTTTGCCACTTGAACAAAATTGCACCAACAGGGCGAGGTTTAGTGAAAAGCTAAAAAAGCCATGGAGCCAACAGAAGAAACAGCCCCCTGAGTGGTCACACTGGAGCTGTCAGCTGGGCTGCACAGAGCAGTTGTACCCACATCCACAGCAGGGAAAATCTCCGCAGTGCTGCGCTGGGTGAAGAAAAGGGATCCCCTTGCAATTTTATCTGCAACTTCGCTCCACTCCGAAAACTTCCCTGAGTGGGAGTGAGACGAAGCAGAAAGCTGCCTTAGCTCCTGAAAGTGCCAGATGGGCCCTGGAGAGAAAGCTTGCCATGGGCTGCAAGCCACAGAGAATGGCTTTCCAGGAAGGGAAAGTCCCAGAAACTCCCAGCGGGAGAAAAGCCGGCGGGGAAGACGAGTCACAGTCTTTTCTAACCAAAACTGGCCTCACTTCAGATATCTTTGAATATTCATTCTCTCATTCCCCTGAAATAGTGAAGGGAATGACCAAGTACCAGACAGAGACGAAGGTAACTGAGAGCTTACAGACATCACACAGGCTTTGGAAAACAGTATAATGTGCCTTTCATGCCAGGTATCTCCTGAAGGAATCCAATTCGGGTGCACCGTTTGCTATCAGCATAAAACATGAGCCCACCTACTTGTCCTTGCAGGACCGCAGAGATTTTCAAATCATCTTGGGCAGGGGAACGCACCAGGCAACGCCAGCTATTCAAAGGAACACCACACAGCTCCTACACACCAACCACCACAAGCAGATTCCTCATAGTGCAGAGGCAAAAAAAAACACCCCCAAAAAATACTTCCACAGCTGGGCCACTTCTGTTTCCTTTGCTGCCAGGTGAGCACCACACTTGCCTTTTGACTGATCCCCGAGAAACTTCTCTGCAATACAGCATCTTGCCATCTTTCCATTGCCTCCCACTAGAAACATGGAGGAAAGCACAGAATGGTATAAAGATGATCCCCAATTTGTGGCAGTTGCAAAATACCGAGTTTCTCCCTTTCCATAGACTCCCTCTGAACAGTGCTGGGCAACCTGCATCCTCTCTGTGCTCAGGCTCATGCAAGAACAATTTCTTTTTCTCAAGAGTACAGCAAGGTAACAATATCAAAGTCAGCACCTGTGGAGTCATTCAGATACCGTGAAACAAACAGCAACTCTTGTTCATGACCTTTTATGGCCTCTTCAAAAAGAGAGGCTTGTGAGGGGCAGGGGGGCTCCCCTGAACTGCAGTAAGTAACACTTCAGAGTATTCTACCACTAATAACCTCATCTTGACCTGCCAGTTTCAGAGAAGGCACACGGCACCTTTTTCATCCTCCTTACCTGTGGCCTCTCACTTGCAGAGGGTGTGGGTGCTGTGGGCTACCAGAAAATGCTGGTGGAATACAAGCACAATTCCTAGCAAAAGTCACTGCTCGTGAATCATTCCATACCAGAGCCAGGGACCTTGCTCCTGTCTGGACGGGAGGCACCGAGCGAGCCAAAATGCAAGGGCAGCACTGGGACCTGCACAGGAGCAGGGCTCTGAGTCAACCTTCCTCCTGGGACAAGCTGGAAACACTGTGCCACTGCCCTGCGAAGGGGAAAACGCATCCGAGTCCTGGCAGTCCTGGCAGATGTTGGCTGTGAAGGTCAGTGCTGTGGTCAGATCCAAACCAGCAGTTACAGATTCCCAGCAGTGAAGATTCTAAGCAGTAATTAAAGTCCATTTGGAATAAAACTGAAATAGGATTTCAATTTCATTCATAACTTCCTTCTCGAGCTGCCTGGGTACCATGTCTGAGCACGGCAAACGTCATTTGTCATCCTCCCCTATACTGGCCAAACCTTGAGATCCCTGGTAACAAATGGAGCTAAACACAAGATGATTGCTTCCAAACTTGCCAGGCAACTCCCAGATTTACACAACGCGTTGGCCCTCCTGCCTCTCTGCAGTATTGTGAAAACCAGTGGGAAAGGGGCTATTGAGTCTCCCAAGTCGTCTCTATGAAATTATTTTTTCTAATAATGGGAGAGAAGAAAAGGAATTGTTTAGAAAGGGAATTGTATGAGCCCCACAAATAAAAACTGGAGAGCTACAGTTCTAGCTGGAGGAGAAACCCTCCCTGACTAAAGCAGCTGGGATTCCACAAGCAGCCAGGGAAGCATTGATTTCAGTTCCAGGGGCTTCTATGGCTTATATCCAGTCAGCGTAGCAGCTCTGGGACCTCTCCCAAAGGAAATACGCGCTACATAAATTGAGGAGGAAATGGCTCTCTCATCTTCAGTGACTTAGTTACATGTGGATATTTAGCAACAAATTCTACTTTAGAGGGAAGGGAAAAGAGGAGAGAGGAGAGAGGAGAGGAATCTACATAAAAAAGCCCACGAAGGGCAGCCCATCAGCACAGCACTAGTCAAGTTCTGATACATCTTTGCAGTCAAGACTCAATTTCTTCTGGTGAGCAGGGAAGCGACTGGCAGAAGTGCAGCCTGTATAGATTTCAACGTATCAGTGATCCATTAAACATCCATGCAAAACGCACTCAGCGGGCTCCCTCCCAGTCACAGCCACGAGCTGAGCTGAAGGAAGACTGAGAAGAGAGGAACTCATGCTGGTTTAATTGTTTAAAAGGGCAATTAGCAGTAAGCTGGTCCTTAATAAATGGACACGGTGGCTTTGTGGGACTTTTTTTTTTTAATTTTGTTTCAAAATAAATTACTGGGATTTCATTTTAGGCTTTGTCTCACCACACACTTCTAGAATTCCTCCAAACCACTAATTAAGTTCTTACCAGAGGAGCTTTCTAGCTTTTTCCTTCTCAGAACTCAGCCATTCTAACCCAGAGCTGCTCCCATTTGGAGGCAGCCAGACTTTAGACTCAGCAGTGACCTTGAGACACGCTCCTTTTCCAGGAAACACCTTCCTCTTCATGCAAGGCTCTGCTAAAGCAACAGGACAACAAGAAGGTGGTAAATTTGGTGCAGACAGCACAACGTAGCAGTTCACATTTTCAAGGAAAATTCTCTTTTTTGGTATTTTCTTAGAAATTAACCACAAAATCACAACAGAAGTCTGGTGAGCTGGCTGCCTGCTAGAAGACACGACACGGAATCCCATTGCTGGGACCATGGTGGCCCCAGGGAGCACCCGTAGGGAACACAAGAAGAGTAAAATGAGAACTGTACAGCTTCACTCAGTTTCTGAAGAATTAAAGGGAAAAGATGGTATGGATAAAGTCCAGAAGACATAGGAAAGATGTCCAAATGGCCAAATTTTGTCTTTGTCTAAGCTCTGGGAAGCAGGGCTGGCTACTGATGAAGAGATGGGTGCATTCAGAGAGGCCACAATCATCAGGACGACAGCAGCAGCTGCTTACACCATTCTTCTGTTGCCCCAAGAGCATGGTGGAGCTTAGGGAATCTAAGGTAGCTTCAGGTACCTCATCTTCCAGTTCTTCCATCTTTATCTACCTCTACCCAGCCCTAACATCTTGGGGCAAGTCCTGGCTAACATGCTGCCTCGGTAAGTCACCAAACATGGTGGCACCACTCACATGTGAGACGTTCTGAGCCACCAACACAGGAAGAGTTTTCTGAGCAGGCTTGGAAATGAAACAACGTCCAGTCGCAGAATACAGATACGAGGAAAGGAAAGCTCACACAGCTCCTGGAGAAAGGGAGGCCCATGGGTGAGGTGGTACTTTCATTACTCATAAGGTGGTTTCATTATGTATGTGGTCCCTTTGCTTTCTCTCACAACTTGCTTTTCAAAAGCTCGTGTGACACACATGCTGGGGGACCACGCTACTCCTGCAGCAGGAGCAGCCTCCCCATCGCTGCTGGGCTCATCAGGGTCTGCCCCTTCCTAGCCCCTTCATGCAGCCTCCACTATTTTTGTTGCACTTTCTAAGCGAGCTCCAAGTCTCTTCTCATCTGAGGCCTTCAGCATAACCCTCAGCAAGACAAATATGAGGAAAGACAGACAACCCCCAAAGCATGCAGCAGGACTTTGATACTACTGCAGCAGCCCAACAGAGGGAGGAAGGAAGCACAGGACTTCTAAACAACTTCTCCTTTCTCACAAGGTCTTCCTGTGAGGGCTTTTGCAGCCAGCATTGTCAAGCGAGGAGCTACGGTACCAGGCTGCAGTCTGATGCAATCAGTTCCCTACATGGGATCTTTACAGGGTTCAGTATTCCGCTGGGTACTTGGAAAGCTCATTGCTGCAGGTTTCCCAAACCCCCCGTCTTTTCCATGGAGAAGACTCTGTGGAACAGAGCTGAGCTCAGCTCCTCGGCAGCAGCTCCTCCACAAAAGCCGTGACTGCCAGAGCCTGTGAAATGCCTCGCTTTGGCTGGGTTTGCAATGCAGACTGCTACCAGGAGTCTTTATAGTATTGCTGAGGAATATTAACCTCACGCGTCCCATGGATCCCGTCCTACAGAGTGAGCTACGGGCGAGGTAGGCCAGCTGTAGGTTCATGTCAGGTGCAGCGACAGTGGAGGTTCAAATCCCAATAAGATCAGCTCATGCCTCCATCTTTCAAAGGAGAAAGATGAGATATTGGTGGGGGACTTCTCCTGACCATGGTTTCATTTCCAAGCAAGTGTTTTGCAATACAGACACTGAAATAGAACTTCACTGAAAACCGGGATAAGATCTTCTGGCTTCTCTTCTGTAGAGGAAGTGTCTGTGACTGCAGCGGTGCCCAGACAGCCCGCAGGAATGATGTACACTGAGGCAGAGCTCTTTTAATTAATGCTAATCTAGGATCTCTTAAAAGCGGTACGAGGACTTCTGACACTGAACAAACCCCCAGCAAAACTGAACATTTTTATGTGACAGAAATGGTATCTTGAACTACGTACGCTGGCTTAATAAACTCAGGTTATTGAACAGTAAAAGCTGACATTACATTAAGTCATTCACAACCACGTTATGAACCCAACTGGGCCCTTAAACCTTGTACGCTGACGATGTTCGGCGTGAGTCAAGTCTCCTACCCAAGTCAGGGTGAGCCCTTCTGTTGACAAACAATTGTTTCATTTATTACCAGGAGTGAAGATTCACATGTAAGACTCACAGTCTTAGTTTCATTCAATTCATTGGGGTTTGATTCTGGGTCTTACTGAAGACTTTTTCTTGGTTTTCATGCCTCCAGCTGTTTTCCTGTTCGTCCTGCACTACCTCTGAAGGCAGAGGTGGTCAATCCATTTGGAATATCATGTACACAGGGAAATAAAGGCTGGATTGCTTTCTCCTTTCACGCTGGCATGAAATCACTCACAATCAGTTCTCTCCACACACCCAAGCTCTTTAAGAAAATGATTAATAAGATTTGACACACGATACTGTAAAATCCAGAGACAAACAGAATCAGCCTTCAAAGCCCAAAGTCACACATGCAGCTGCTCGACCCTTGCCTCCTTCTCACTCTAGGGGAAGCCAGAGGAAACCTTCCCGAGCAGCATCTCGCACCCGGCGGCAGCGCTACAGCCGTCACGGTCTCTGCTAGACCTGGCTGGCTCTGTGCCCTGGTGCGGAGGGGTTCCGTGTGTTGTGCAATTCACCTTCAGCACAGACTCTTCTACACAGCCCTCTGCCCTGAGTTCTGCTGTGGGTAAGGAAAAAGTGATGCGTGTTTGACATCTGACTAGACCACTGCCATTTCCTTCTCATGGTGCAGGTTCCTCACCTCAAGAAGAGCTCTCAGCGGGGTTTAGGGGAGGGCGAACAGTGGGTGATACTGAGTGATGATGATACAGAGACAAAAACAACGATCAGCTCTCGGACACACAGACAACCATGCATTCCCCCAGCCATTTCTAACAATATAAATGGTATTTGCATAATCTTCTCTACAAATCACAGCACGCAAATGGGAAGTTTCCAAAACACAACTGTGTTGTGGAGGTGGAAAAGCAAATAATCAATGCTTTAGGATACACAAAGAACTTGTTAAGACACCCAGAAGAACCCCAGGGTCATCTGTAGCCTGTCACGTTAGTGCTCAGCTTTCTGCAGATCTGCCAGAACTACTACAGGTAAAGTACAAAGCCCTCCCGTGACATGGAGATGTTTGGAGGACAGCAGCAGAGATGCATCTTGGTCAGAGGTTTTGGTAGATGAACAAAAGAAGAAAGAAATCAATTTCTGTTAGTCCCAGGCTAAATGTTCCTGCCTGACCATCATCACATAGCTAATAAAGCAGGTGACTGGTTATCCACAGAGGTTTCAGTTACCTTATTATTTTTTTAAACTCCATTCTATGACACATTTACACAGACCAGGAACATGCAGCGCTTGTTCCCATTCCCAACCTAAACCTCCCCTGGGGCAGCTTGAGGCTGGTTCCTCTTGTCCTGTCACTTATTCCTCGGGAGCAGAGCCCGACCCCCCTGGCTCCAGCCTCCTGTCAGGAGCTGTCAGAGCCAGAAGGTCTCCCCTGAGCCTCCTTCT
>JANIJG010009257.1:0-47959 GCA_024611175.1 Megaceryle torquata | reverse complement strand
GGAAAGAGTGGTGAGATACTGGAATAGGCTGCCCAGGGAGGTGGTTGAGTTGCCATCCCTGGAGGTGTTTAAGCATCACTTGGATGTAGTGTTGGGGGAGATGGTTTAGGGGAGAACTCGCAGAGTAGGGTTAATGGTTGGACACGATGATCCCAAGGGTCTTTTCCAACCTAAATGATTCTGTGATCTAAGAGCAGATGCAGGTCCCTGGTGTCTGAATAAAGACAATGAATTAAAATGAGGGTTCCTCAAGCTCTCCCTGCAGTGCGGGACAAAGCCTGACAGAAGGGTGGTCCCCATGCTTATTCATTTCCTGGCACTGTGAGGTCCCAGATGTGGAGGCCTGACTCCCCCGCCTCAGAAGACATGGGTGGATCAGGGATAACCAGACAACTCCTCTGTGGGCTCCTGCTGTGCAAGTGCCCAACCCTCCCCCCTCCCCATCACACCCTGCTCCTCCAGTACGTAGCATGGAAAAAGTCCTCAGAGAGTTTGGGCTGGAAATAAGGATTCATGAGCAAACAAACAGCTAATTTGCCATAAAATTCTCCTGTTCCTTGGTTCTGAGGAGGAATCTCTGGGCTGCAGGTCTGCAGCCAGCTACAGTTACAACACACCAGCAAGCTCAACTTCTTCAGCAAATGGGGCCGGGGTAAGGGAAGGCTGTGGATCTCTGCAGATCTTTCCATCTCTGTAGATGGAGAGTGATGTCCGTACACAGTCAAAATGTGTTACCAAAGCTTGTTGACTTTGCCTGCTTGAAAGAGTAAAAACAGTAGCTGGAGTCATCAGGAAAGTGCCCTGACATGTTGGCAAAGCTTTATGCTGAGACTACTCAATCTAAACTGAGTGGTGCGTAGGGTTGATCCAGCTTCCTTTGCAGCCAGCCCTGATACCACTTGTGACTGCAGCAGGAGCCAGGCAGGGCTGTTCTTCTGAGAGAGAGAGAAGGTGAATGCAAAGCTTGACCTCTGTACGTATGGTCAGGTGTATGTCCCTGCATTCAGAGGGGTCTGCGTGTTTCCCAAAACAATGGTGAAAACAAAGACGTGGTCCTGCACAAGCAGCTGGTCCTGTCTTCTATGGTCCTGCACAAGCAGCTGGTCCTGTCTTCTAATGTGCAGATTAATTGTTCATTTGTATCCTTAGAGGCCACATTTTTGTGCACAAGTCTTTGTTACTGAGTTACAGGTACTGCAAGATCAGTTGTGTGTACAGAGTTGGAGCAATGCCCATGGAGAAATCCTGGAAGCAGCTAACTGCAGACAGGATCAGTCACTGGGTGAGTTCCCAGTCCTCCTCTCCAGAAGCACGAGCACATCCAGGCATTTAATATTCACGCAAACCATTCACCACCAGTGGTGGAGCAAGGAACAAGCTCCTAACAGGAACCGTGCTGCACTTTGTTAACACTTGTATTTTTGCCCACGTTTATTACCAGTTCTTGACAGAAGTGCAAGGAGCACACGTGTGCTACAGTGAGAAGTTATTCAGGATGAAGTATGGCACTGGACCTGCATTCCTTCTGCTGTCCAGACACGGGCATTCCATGACATACATGTGACTTTTAATTTTTTTTCCCCCGGATATAATGATGCAACAGATCTAAACCCGGGTGATAAAAAAGATAAGGCAAAGAATAAAAAAAAAAGAGTAAAGTTCAGCTCAGTATGAAATGTCCAAAGATTTAAACTTGGTGTGGTTTTTAATAAAGTTAGATGAACAACATATGATGCCTTGCACTATATTAATCTTCCAGAGCTTGATGCTTCACATGGCTTTCCAGCAGCTTTCGTTTATTGAATTTCCTGCTTAGATTTTTAGTGGAAAGTAAGGAAGATTATGAAACATCCCCTTTTTAATTCTAATTTAATTGCCTACAATTAGCTAAATACATCATTTGCTACAACTTCAGTTAATACTTTGTTAAATATTATTTTTACAATAGTGTGCCAAATGACTTATTAATAATATTTGGTGTCATCGGCACTAGATTACAAAAATATTTGCATATTGCTTATTAGGATGTGATATGATGCATTTCTGCACTGGTTGACTGTGGAGGTGACTAAGAATTACAAAATTCTTCTCAACCCATACCCGAGATTTTAAAGCTTCCAGATTTGTTTGTTTATTTAAAAAAAAAAAAAAAAATTAAAAGAAAAAGAAGAATTAAAATCAAGTTCCTGACCCTGATTTTATGGTAGAGTTTTCTAGAATAAGTGCATTCAGCCTTATTCCTGTTCAGGCTACGTTTTCATATTTGTACTTAGCCTCCCCCAATTCCCTGAAGTTTGGTTTTCTTTATTCTTCTTTATTTTTTAGTCTGCCAAGAATAATGAAGAGAAAATTGATCCTGTCTTGGGGATGAGGGACAGGAGTAAATGACCTCCATGGGGCCTTTCCAACCCTATTTTTCTTTGATCCTGTGTAGTCTGGAGCTGTCATGCATCCAGTCAGCTCACGATGGAGTTGAAGCAAACTGGTGTCCACGCTTGGCTGCAGCTTCTGTGCTTAGAAAAACAGAGCAGAGCAGCTCCAGCCCTCACCCAGCGTTTTTATAACTGTTGTGCTGGTGAGACAAGTTGATGCAGAGCTTCATGCTGGGTCAGATGTCCTCTTGTTGCGGCTGCCTTGAGGGATTTCGCACTGGGTTGATCCCCCAGGCTCCAGGTTTCTTGTTGAGGCCTGGGGTGCTGGCTGCCTCCCAGCTGGAGGGGGCTGCCATGGTGCCTGGCTGCCCTGAACACCCTTTGCTGCAGGGCCTGGGACGCGTGGCATGTGCCAGTGATGCACCATCCTGCAACTGCAGAAAAGGTGTCGTTTGATGTTGCACAAGCACAGAAAACCAGCAGCAGCTTGTGCCAAGACGTGCCAGCCAGCAGCATGCCAGAAACATCAGGATAATGTGAGAGGGACTTGAGGTGCCAAATTTTATCCTGAGTTCAAACTTTGTCTCTCCTAACCCTAGGGACAGCTCACACCAGGGTTTTGGGCTGGTCCAAAAGTGATGACAGGAAGCATGTGCAAACTTGAAATGACATTTGGCTTTCCAGGGCCACCCAGTATTTGGGCTTGCCTTTCCAGGGCTACAAATACTTCCAGGTGTTTGGGGCAGAGCCATATGTAAAAACATCCTTCTCAAGCGACAGTGCTCTGCCATTTGTGCTGTCTGCAGCATGGAAGCAACAACAAACAGGAAACCTTAAGGATGAGGGTCAGGCCGAAATACAGGTCCTAGCAACTAACGGGAAACATCGAAGATTGACGATTAATTCAGAAAAATCAAAGTGAGGTGTTACTTTAGTTGTGGTGCCAAGTTCTGGGCTGGTTGGCCTGGAGGCTGGAGCTCTGAGGTGTGCTGGGCGCAGCTGCAGCGAAGGGCTTGGTACTTCAGGCAATGCTCTGGCATTTGTGATGTCCTTTGAAAAGAACTACAACTCAAGCTGCAACTCAAAATGGCACAAGCTCTGCCTCAGAGCTGCCTTTAGTCTTCCCAGGTGAAAAGGGGAGTTTAAGCTACGTTTTTCCTGCAGTCCTTGGGCTGGCTGCTTGTGACTGTACTGGTGGTAACCCCAGGCATGCAGCAAGGCTGCAGAGGCTGTTTGACAGCTGTGGGGTGTGATGATGAGCTCATGTAGAAGGAACAATTGCTTTGGCTTTTATTGTGTCCTTCTGGATTTTTGTTCAAAAGTAAAATTCCAGGATTCTGGTGGAGGGTTTCTTTATTTCTTTCCTCCTTTCTTTTTTTTTTGTCTCTCTTAGTGTCTTGAGACAAAAGTGTTTAACAACAGACCTTAACAGAGTGGAAAGTAAGTAACAGCAAAGAGCAAGCAGAGAGGGGTGAAGTGAACATGAACTAGTTTCCGCAGCCTTTGACAGCTCATCTAGTGGGAATAATGAGTAATTTATGTAGCATTCCCCACTTCAGATTATCGAGTGGCTAGACTGAAGCTGGGAAACACTCCAGATCCAAATCAGATACAACAAAGGGGATATTTGTAGTCCTTTGTGTGTTCCTTTATTGTATTCATTTTTATTAATTTCCTGATACTGAAAGTTTTTTGGGATGGGGAAGACAGGGTTTCACATCCCACACTCTGTTCTCCTGGTAGCCACTCATGGTGCTGGGGTCAGCAGATCCATGGCAGGTCTGCAAGGCTGCTTTGGATGAAATCCCAGCATGGGGTACTCTGCCCAGCTCTGCTGCATAATCCACCACGTCACCTGACTGGTGAGAAGAAACTGAAGAAAGTATTTACGTTCAATTTACCAGTTGGGAAAGGTCACCATGAAGTGCCACCAACTCATTTGCTGGTCTACAAGCAAATCAGTCTGTCTTTTTAGGTCCAGCCTGACACTCAGCTGGTTCTGGTTTGTCCTAAAAACTAGGCTACCAGAGGATGGCCTCCTCTTCAGCAGAAAGCATGGTGAGGATGAAACTTCAGTCCCTTTCTCTGCGGTCTCAGCCCACACAGCAGCTCCTCCCCAGCTGTGTGTCTGTCAAACAGCCTGAATTTGTAACCTGGCGGCCACTGGAGTCCCAGTTTCACCCACATCATTACTGGTGCCTTGTCCTGTCCTAGGCAATGATGAAATTCAGAGAAGAGCTTGGATGGGGGTATTTTGGGCTTCTCCCAGCTGAAGACAAGTTCTCACTTGGGAGCAGTTCAAGTTCAATCTCAGTAAATTCAGAAAACACTGTTTTTCTTAAAAAGCCCCAGAAAGCTGCTGAGGGAGAGCATGGTCCAGTTGTCTGAAGATGCTGACCCTTTCAGCTGCTGCTTCTGAGCTGGCCATCCCAACCCCATCTCTGCTCCTGGCACAGCTCCTCTGTCTAACGGAGATGCTTGTGTGGGGAGAGACGATGCTCTGCAGCCTGAACACACCAGGAGAGCCGGGGTGACCTGCTCGGAAACCTGAGAGTCCTGTGCCTGCTCATGTCTTGCCTGCCCTCCTCAGCTTCTGGGAGGGTTCATGCAGCTGGGTTTGGGTGGGGAGAAGAAGCAGGATAGTTGGCCTCCTCACACCTTTGACTTCTTCAGAAGGTGTATGGAGAAAGGCTCTGCTAAGGAAGAGCAAGCAGGGGCTTAGGGGGACTCTGTGCAGTGCTTACAGATACTGCAAGCTTTTGGGTTGGGTTTCCTCCAGGAACTGTGAGTGTCCTTTTGTGCATTTGTATAGGGAGAAATGATACATGGTAAACTGGGAAATGTCTCCCGTTCTGTGAACACAGACAAAAAGAATGCACCAGCTCCAAATAAACCCCTTAGAGGGCTTTTTCTACTGCAACTTTTCTAGTGTTAGGAGAGCTTTTGTTAGAGAGGGGGGGAAAGGGATATCAGCTTGTAATATATTTTACCTTTTTTGCTGCTAATGAAATCACACGCTACCCGTAACACTTAGGGGCATATGACTTTATGTATTCCCAATAACTTTTCTTGGGTAACTATTAAACAAATTTAAATGTGTCCTGACTGCATTTTTTTCACAACAGCTAAGACCATTGGAAGTAATGTTCCTTTTCCATTGGAAATCTTTGTAGCCAGCTGAACATTTCCATTAGTCTCCAAACACATATGTCTTTGAAAAAAACCACACCAGCAAATGTTCTGAGCCTGATGCTCTCCAGCTGCAATCCTTTTCCACCATTGCATCCATCTTTTATAGATGGCATTACTCACTCCGATTTTATGCCAGTGCAGTTAGAAACAGAAGTCTTCTATCTCCAGTTAACATTATTTGGCATTAATCTTCTCTGGCAGAGGCAGCAGCCACCTTGCTGCCAGCTGTTAGCAGGTCGCTGCGAAGCACTGGAGTTGATGGCAGCTTTAGAAGTTGAAAATGCACACAGTGTTTAATGAAGTACTATAGATTTCTTTAACGTGAGTGAGTGCACTTAAAATTTAAGGCAGAGGGTGGGATGGGCCCTCTGTACTCACATGAGCATTTGGTAGCTGCTAAGGGAGGAAGCTGAAAATGAATCATCTATTTTTTTTTCATGCAAATTTACTGTACTAGCATCTCAACACCTCAGTTTGTCTGTAAAATGGACAGATTACTCACCTGGACACTCCACCACAGGGCAGTGAGGCTTCTCTGCTATCCTGCAATAGTAATGTTGTAACTGTTGCAACCTCCATCCAAAGGGCTGAAAGTGTTCAAAGGAGAAATCGTTACTGTCATTTTATAAATGGAGAAAGTGAAACAGAGAACATCAGAGGGGCTGAGGGGCAGGAACCAGGCTTCCCGATGCCCCCTGCCTCTCCTGCAGGCACGAAGTTGGTGCAAGCAGTAGGGCTGCTGCCACAGAACAGGAGTCTTCGTGTACACCTTGAAGTACTAGGGGTCTGTATGCAGCATATGCTGTAGGATACTGTGTGCAGGGGCAGCTGCTGCAGAGCCTCCGCGCAGGGGCTGCGGGTGAGGTCAGCCTTGCAGTGTTCCCCTTGCAGGGTCGGGGCTGGTTCTGTCTGTAGCTGTAAGAAGCAAAATATCTATAGATCTCCCCTCTGGTATTTGATATTAAGAATTTCATGATGCAGGTGCTTATGTGCTCTTCCTCGCCTCGTTCTCCTTGTATCAACACAAATCTACATTTTCTCCCATTTTAAGTAAAAGGTGAGTATTTCTATCCCACACAAACCTAACCTGGAATACCTGCAGCTCGCTTAAACACTACTAACAAACCCCCTGTGCTTTGCACAGAGTTGGAAGCAAGATGATATCAAGTGACTCATGGTTTACATACAAGTACATGAAAGCCTAGCTAGCCTTTGGATAGCTATGGATAATTCATTCTGTCCCAGAAAAGACTGGTAGTTCATACCTCTTTTCACATTCTAGTTGCTGGGATTTCATACCGATTATGGTATTTATTTAAAAGAACAAGCTCTGTGAGTCCATCCAGTTCCCAAGAACCCCATTGCCACTGTTTGTTCCAGGCTACAATTAGTGACAGGATTACATTGTTAATGTCTGCGGGTATTCGGAATATTAGACTTGTCTCTCACCTGTAGTTCTCCCTTCTGGTTACCTGGGAGTTGTCTGCTTGTATTCCCTCACCTCAGATCTTTACCAACCAAAAATTACAGGCTTGTAAAGCAGGCGTGTTGTTCTGTTACGATGAATAAATGGCTTTGCTCTCAGCCCTCTTTTTGTGTGTTTTTAAACATAAAAGTTTTTCTGCATACAGCATTAGTGCTGTTGCTGATTAAAAGTTTGCATTAGATTTTGAATAGAAACCTCAGCACCAGGGTGAAGATTACGTTTGCTGACAGCTTGTGGCTCCACGGTGTGTTTGTCTGAAGCTGAAGGTGAGAGAGGAGGACACAGTGGTGGGTCCATCTAGGAAAGGATTGGGTGGTGGACTAGAGTCTGGTCTCCATTTGGTCTCCAGAAGATGGAGTTTTATTTGCTAGTGCAATCTTGGGGTTGGCTCAGACCGTGTTCAGATGCTCAGTTGAATTTTGGCCAACTTGTGATGTAGATCTACTGTTCTGATTCCTCTGTAACATCCTTAGAATGTAACTTCATTTGCCCATTAGCCTGTGCTTTCATTAAAAACCCTCATGTATTTAAATGGGGCGTATAGCCAAGACTTATGGCTCCACTTTGAAGTTCTACAAGGAGGTGCTGGCAACAGCCAGGTTTACTGCAGCTCCTTGCAAATGTAGGACAACCCATACAGCAGCCACAAGGTTTGTTAGACAGCAAGGGCTTGCGGTCCAAGAGATTTGGTAGGGTAATTCAGAGATGCTTCAGGGGCTTTAGCAATCAGACAGATATATCCTAACACAGAGTGGTTACCTTTGTCCTTAATGCAGCCACCCGAAATCTGTGCACTGCCCCATACGAACATGCACGGTGTAATGGGTAGAACAGTCTCCTGGTGGATCCCCATAATACTGGTTTTGGAGTATGGTAGCAAGGAGAGTGGCATTTGCCATGCTTGTAGTGTGGTACTCGAAGGACAGGTTCAAGCTGTGTCTGTCACCAGAATTTATTCCCATGGGAAGCTGAATTGCAGATAATTTAGACATTAGGAAGAAATTTAGACATTAGGAAGAATTTCTTCACCATGAGGATGGTGAGACACTGGAACAGACTGCCCAGAGAGCTTGTGGCAGCCCCATCCTTGAAGATTTTTAAGACCAGGCTGGATGGGGCTCTGAGCAAGCTGCTCTAGTGGGAGGTGTCCCTGCCATTGGCAGGGGGTTGGGACTGGATGATCTTTAAGGTCCCTTCCAACCCTGACCATTCTATGATAATCTAAACTGGACATTTGTGGAAGATTTTAGTCCCTATATCATTGCAAGAAAAACAAGACAGCCTGAGTTAAAGTGGAAAGAAGCCAAGCTCTCATTCTGAGCCCCATATTAACATGTTTTTCATTTCTTTCTTTCCAAGTTGACCAAAGTGAAAGTGATCTGCCTCAAATTTCATAGTCAAGATTTTGTGCCAAGATTATATATAAAGTGGGTCAGCTATTCAGAGCTGGTAATTTATGTGAATATGGGATTTGTACTGATTTGTTGTTATCTAAAATGACTAATGTTTCATAAAAACAAATTCTTGCTTGTGAGAGTGGCAGATACCACGCTTGTGGTCACTTCAGCCAGGCAGGCCTTGTCTTCTTCCTGGGATACTGGTGGTCGAGGTGAGGAAAGGTAGGGTGGCCCTTGAAACACTCCAGGAAAGAGTGGGAGTCATTTCTGGAGTGAAGCAGGAGCTATGCCAGCTGGATTGAAACATTTTTAGGACATCTTCTGTTGTTTGGAAAAAAAAAAAACCACTAACCTTTTAAATTTATATTTGCAACTGTAAAGACCCCTGAAACTTTCTTGGGGCAGGAAACAGGTGATTGCCAGGCTTGTCTGCAGATGGAACTGATCAGTGTAGCAATGATGGGTGTAATGCCTACATTGAATTCATCGTTAATGCCTTTTCTAGGTGAGAGTCCCCACATTTCTGGTCAGCTTGCACACCCCGGGCATTGCTGGGGACCAGGGCAGGAGTCCACCAGACACGTGTCTGTGGGGAGCATCCTCTCACCATGGTTCCACTCATGTGTGGGCTGTCCTCTCTCTTTCCTTCAGCCATGTCTTTCTACCTTGGCAGCAAAGTCCTTTACCCTGAGGCAGACTGTGGGGTGAAGGCGTCTCGCTGCGGAGGGGATGGGTCCCCTGCAGCCCCTGTTTTAGAGGGGATGGTCTCCAGTACACTCTGATACATGGGCCGTGGCAGAGCATCAAGAAGCAGATGGGTGCACACTCAAAGCAAAGGACCATTTGGCATGGAGTCATTAGCCGTTGCCAAGTGCATTAATCCTCTTATGGCTTTCAGAAAGTCATCATTTTATAACAGAAAATTGCTATTTTGTTCCAAGTAGACTTAATTTCTATAATAAGAATAAAGGCCCTTAATTAGGGTTACAAAGAAGCATGTGCTCCATAGTCAGGGCAGTATCTGCTAAGCTCACGGGAGGGGATGGAATGGGGAAGGGGCTCCAGGGCTGGCTGTGGCGTGGTGGGGAGTATGGCTCTGCTTCCAGGGTGGCTGCGTGGCTGCTCCACAGCCCAAGTTGCTCGTGGCTCAACAGTGGCTGCCGGGTGCTGTTGAGATGGTGTGGGCAGGGAAGAGGAGCTTGGCCTCTTCTGGCAGCACCGCTTTTGGCCTCCTGTGCCGAGATCCCTGCGCCTCACCTGCCTGCCCTGGTGCCTCAGCATTTTGCTGCTGCTCCAGGAAACTCTGCTTTTTGCCAGTGGGCTGTGGTGGGTATCATGCAGATCTGTCTCTGTCAGAAAGAGAAGTTTTGATCGTTTCTGTTCAGTTTGTGTGATTTTGGGGATTGGCTTAGCTACTGATGCTACCTTAACTGCCAGCAACCTGCTGCAAGTGGCCACAGGTAGCAGGTAATTTGTTGGTCTCCTCTTCGTTCCCCATCTCTTGTTAATTAAACGACACTTCCATGTGTTTGGTTAAGTCCTGTAATTAATATATGATTCAAGCCGAGATCAGGTGGAGTGAGCGATCTCTGGTGACAGCAGGGCGTGTGTAAGTGGGACACAGGCAGCTCCCGAGAGGGATGCAAAGGCTGAGGAGCGTGCGAGCTGCTCAGGTGCGGAGGGACCGGGGCTGAGACCGTGCTGCATCAATTCACTATCAGCCATCCCCACCTAGTGGCAAAAAGGCTCCGGCTGGATTTATCTGCCAATTCACCTGTCTCTTTCGAGGGTTTTTCCCTTAAAAAAACCCCCAAATTTCCAGGTGGGATAGACATTTGCTGGGCAGATTCTGGACCCAGAGCAGCTTTTATGACACCGTGCAGGGAACCGTTTCTGCTTCATCCAAACTGACAGCCCATCTGACTCCTGTGTGTTGCCTCCTAGACACCTCGCCTGCATACAGGGATAAAAAGGAACTGGTTTGGTCTTTGCCCAGGAAGTGAACAGACATTTTACACCACCCAGATTCACGTGTAATCAATGTAACCCCAAACCTGAGATCCAAGGAGATGGGGACCCATGCTGTAGGTTTTAATCTACTGGTGACAAAAGGAATAGAAGCCCCTCTCCCTCAAATGAAAAATAATTTGGTTCTTCTAAGGCCTTTAATGATGTACCCTAGAAAACAGGGGTGGGGATGCTGTACGGTATTGAGGTGGGACAAACACCTCTCCGTTTTCTTGGTAACAGACAGTTAACAAAACTAAGGAGGTACTGAAACCCACTAAAATAGATGGGAATAGAAACTATATTGCTTTCCTGGTCCCTTCTTTAGCACATGCCATGATAATCTCTTTCGAATGCATCAGTTGTGTCTTCCTTTTTATTGTCCCCACCCACACTTCTGGAAACATAAACTTCTGCCCGTCCCCTGGCAAATGTTCCTCCTCAGTCACTTAGACCCAAGTTTTTGCCTTCTGCCTGTTGCCCTCAGCTGCCCCCCTAAGGTCCTGAAACCCAGATAACATTTGGTAATAAAATTTGGTAATTTTCTTCAGATAGAGAATAAATAAATAACAATAAAACCTTTTCCTGACAGTTCATTGTGCTCACTATGACAGTCAAATCAACTGACAAAGGAGTTACGGCTCCTTCGTTGTAGTTGGGATTAACCTTTTAACTTCATGATTTGCTAATGGATAAAATGTTTCATGCCCTTCAGAGTACATTGGCAGGGTGGTTGCTGTCAGTGGGCTCCTTCTGCCCTTGCTCCCAATGAGCCAGCTCCCAGCACAGCTGAAACACTTTCCTGCCTCTGAGGATCTGGGGAAAGGCAGGATGAACTTGCATGTACTCCCAAGCTGCCATTTGACATGGTCTGTCTGTGCCTTTAAACCCTGGTTTCAAAGCTGCTGTGAGCAATAGAGTTTTTCAACACATCCCCATGCCTTTCATTACCCCAAATCTTTTGTCAGCTTGGTGGGGAGCCAAGACTGGCTTGGGAAGTGCACAACCATGCTGGCAGCCACAGGCGTGCCGAGACGCTGGAGAGTCATGGCTCTTGGTGCAGAAATGGGTTCTGTCTCTATAAACCCAGGTTGCTTTGGCTGCCATCACCAGGCTTTAGATCCATCCCTCGATTCCTCAGGCTAATCCTGGCAAAGGGCCTCTGCCTGGGGGTGGCCCTGGCGTAGCTTGGCACAAGCACCAATGGCATACCCTGTGGCATGCAAAACCGGTGACTTTCACGTGCTTCTCTTAAACAGGTGCCTGCACAAAGCTTTTGAGGGTGGGATAATTAAACCTTGTCGTTTTTAGGAGGTCATCTCTTTACTCTGGACCTCGGGATGGTTGGTAGGCCAAGCAGGCTGATATAGAAACAATTAAAGGCTCACTGGTGAGTGAGTTTGTTAGTGTAAGGCTCAAGGATTTGGAGTGATGCTGGTCTGTGACAAAACATTTCAGGTTTTCTGGCTTTTGGTTTTTTAATCCCCCAGGAGAAAAATGTAGTAAGTGTCTTCTGAACCTACTATTTTCTGCAAGAGGGAAAAAATCTCTGAAAATTTGCTTTGGATGAATAAGTTCTGTGATGCCAAATGTGATCTTCAGTGGAAGATGTATATACAATTTAGGGACTAGCTTGTTGGTAGTTTTAGATTGAAAAGTTTCTTTTGAAGTTTCTGACTAATAATGATCCAATCTTAATGAAGAGGTGAAATCTGAACAAACCCAACCTTCTCTCAGTTGTTTTCTTCGCCCTCTCTTAGTATGCACACCTGAGCTGTAGGCACATTGCTCAAAGGACCAACGTTCCACCTCCCCACTCTACAAAAATACCCTGAGCGGTGCTGACTGGTGGGAGATCAGAAACCCCTTTGGCAGCAGAGGTCTGTGACACCTCGTTGAGCTGTACTTGGGCAAAGGGCAGTTACCATATGTACAATATTCTTGGGAAAATACTTCTGGAGTGTAGGATGCCCGGCCAAGGTTACCCTCATTCTCCAGCTGAGGGGCGAGGGGTTGCAGATGTCTTTGCAGAAACACACGCCTTTGACCTTTCCTTGTTTGTCCTCTGGCCATTTGCAGACAGGCATGAGAAGCCCAAATGTCCCCGGGGTGTAAAGCCGGCAGAACACGTGGGATGCCGTGCCAGGAGCTAAAGCCCGAGCAGCCACCTGGTCCAGAGCCCCAGTTCTGTGCAGTCATAAAAGACAGGGCTTTTTTTATCCCAGCACATCCAGCCAGTCACCGTTCAGGCAGCTGAAGCTGACCACATGCCTGCATGCTGTAAGGCAGGGATCTCTTCTGCTGAGCACAATGCTTTGTTGTGTCTGTACGGCCCGGATGTACATGAGAGAAGCTATTGAAGGTAATGAATGAAGAGGTAGGGAGGGAGCTTGGGAAGCAGACAGAAAAAATCAACTAAGTAAGGCACTGGTGTGGGAACCGACTGCTGGTCAGCCAGGGCAGAGTCCAGGCACAACTACTGGTGCTGGGCCAGCTGCTGCTGGTCACCAGGCAGAGGTGAGAGAGAGCAAGTACCAAAAGGACACAGAAATATCCCCTGCCAACAAACCCTGCTTAGCACAGTAACCCACTGTAAGCCACTAAGCTATAGTTCGACCAAGTATCGTGGACACAGTTTGGGTAAGTTCTTGGAAGCCCTGGTCCTAAAGTCTTTTACTTTGACATTAGTAATTGGGCTGCGAAATGTGTCTAAAGCATGGTTTAAGGACTGAATGTGTCAGGCCATATATATTCTTTGTAGGTCAAAGCTTCTAAGAGCAGGCAGTAATGAGCTCACCATCCTTTCACTGCTGCCTTATGTGTAGCTCTGGTTTTCCCTCATCTCACACCAGCACGTGGCAAATGCCTCCGCCCCATCACATTGATCTTTGAAAGTGACTTCTCAAGCACATGGAGGATCTTTCCTCCTCCTCCTCTTTCTCTCTCCCTATTGGCTCAGAAGAGCCTCTCCCTCCTTCCTAACATTGTAATAAACCCAAGATTTGCTGTATGTGCTTTTTCCATGATTTTATGAAAAATTCACGTCAACTTTTACTCGCCTGCAGTGTGTGATGCTAGGACAGAAAGAGTGAGGGGCAAGAGGCTTGTCAAGCCAATTACTGCATTGTACAATTACATTAATTTCTCCCTCTCCTTGGAGAGATGTACAAATGAAAATTCAATAGAGCAGAATAAAAAAAGTGTGGCTAGATAGAGGGTGGCATTAGCAACAAAATGGGAATGGACATTTTGTTCGTGTCACAACAGGATCTAATTTTTAAGAGCTTGTTGTATGTTTCATGTCATAAAATCACTTCTGGGATTGTTTTTTCTCAATAATAATAATTAAAAAAAATGCACATGCCCACTGCAGAGAGCACTAAAACAGCCCACTCTAGCCACTTCAGACAGGATGTATGGAAACAATCAGCGTTACTCTGAGGTCAGAGCAAACAGAGGTATCTGGTGACGCAGAAAAAAGAGAGAAGAGCAGGATTTTGCTCAAGTAGTTTGAAGGAGCTGGTGGCATTGGAAGGATTATTAGGGATGACAGAGCATTTACTATGCTCTTAGTTGGTGGGCATCCCTTCGAATATGAATATCCTGTTGAATATTTCCAGTAACACTCCTGGAAACAAAACAAATACATTCAGATCTCCTCTGGGAAGGGGGGAGGCTGTTTTCACTAGGAAAGTGGGGGAGCAGATGCCATCGAGTGCTCTAAAAACATCCTCTCTTCAACTGGAAGGAGCATCTCAAAATGATTGTGTTTTTCTATGTACAATTCTAATTAAAGGTTTCAATTAGTCTCGTTTTCCTGGCCTGCAATGTTACACATTGGTCAGAACATTTTGTCTTAAGCAGAACCCAGTCAGCATAGAGACTGCTCTGAGATGTTTGTTCTACAAGAGGCGTGGTTCTGAAAAGGCGTATGGGAGTGAGGAGTCCAGCTCCTGCTGAATTTCACTTTGCTGCAAACACACAACCCACCTAGATGTCTTCAGGGTTATCTCAAAGGGAAAAAATGTGGTAACTGTCCTTCAAATTAATTTTCAAATGAGGGGTTAACGTTGTCAGACCACTTTCAGATTTAAAAAGTGTTTTAAAATTTACATTTTTCAATTCCAGTTGTTACCTCTTCATAAAGTCATGCCAAGCTAGCTCCAGCTACACTCACCCTTGCACGTATACCGGTCTGGGTACCGATCCTTCTCAAGTGTCCCCCCTCTGCTAATGGGACATGAAGTGTACACGAGATACAGGCAACCAACAGTCAAATTCTGCTGATCAGGCTCTGATCATGAACTCTAAAAGTGAGTAAGCAAATTCTGTAAGCATGACTGGGAAGAAGGCTTTTTTTCCTGATGAACATTATTCAGGCCCTCAGGTTTCAGAGGGACTTAATCACCTTGTCCAGTCTTCTACAGCACCTCTCCTGTGGATCATCATCTCAACACAAACCTGGTTCCCCCAAGGGAAAACCACTCTTTCCAAGTCTAACCAGGGAGGTACAGATCAAATCCTGACTCGGCAAATCACGCCTTTACCACCTACATTCCCCAAGCAGCCCCTCTGACTCCAAGTTCCTTTGCCTGACCCTTCCCACTACTCCTCCACCTCTGCTTTGGGCAGGTTATGTGACCACGTGGGCTATCTCAAGAATAATTTTCAAGCATCCTTACAGCAGGAGAGGGGCAGGTGATGTTCAAACTACGTGGGCGAGATGCTGCAGCTGTCATTCAGGTTAATCTGTAGTGCTTGGAAAGCTCACAGCCCAGCTTCACTGACACGGTGTTTTATCTGAGGAATGAACAGAAGCCCAAGCAGGGCTGCTTTTTCTTGTCTTCTTCTCTGCTGCTGGGTAGGCTGTTGTAAGAAACTCTGTATTCCACAAAGTTAAATGACACAATAACTGAGAAATATATCTTTATTATTAGAATGTTCATATTCTAAAAACTTTTATCTGGGGTTACAGTACAATCCAATTTCTTTCTAATTGGCTAACCTGGTGTTTGTTCAGCAAGTAACTGTAACTTAGGCTTGGAAAAGTTTAAGGACATGCAGCTTCTTTTAATCTTTCCCTTCCTCCCCCCAAATGACAACTTGCAGTCAAAATTTTGGTGCAATAAATAATAAAATAAACATCTTATTTGTGAACTAGGAGTTGCACTTAACTTTGGTGACTCACAGATAGGCATTTAAAAATAAAATTATTCTTTCAGTGTCCAAAGGAATGGACGAATATATTTTACTATCATTTATTTTAATTTATATTTTTCTAAAGTTCACCTTTGTTATCTTCAAAAAGGGTCATTTTTTTTCAGGTTTGTAGAAGGATGTGGGAAGCAACAGAAAAAAAAACCTCAAGGATGTTTGTATTATGTGGCTCACCTAAGGAAGTTGTTGTAACACCCGATCTGACCCAAACCCATGCAGTACAATTAGTGACCCCTTTTCACCACACACAATGTTTAGTGTAAGGCCAAGCGGGGCCTCGTGACGTAGTTAAATAAATACTGAAATATCATTACAACCTAAATACCTGAATTGGTTTTACACCGTGACTTTCTACTGCAACAGTGCTGAGAAACTTTAAACATCTATCTGATTGTTCCATATACACTATTTAAAAGAAAAGTGAGGAATAATACTCTCTTTCTTCATGCTGCTGCTTTCTGGGAGCTCTGTACACTGACAAATGTATGACATCTGTAGTTACCCCATCCTAGCTGACTGTCTTCTGCTTTAAAAACACTGCAACTCGGGTGCTTACTGCAGCAGTAATCATAGTGATCTTTTGATACTCAGTTCTGCTCACAGTCAGTTATAAAAAATGAGAAACATTTTTCACAAATCTCTGTACACATACTGTAAAAATCACCTTCCACAGGAACAATTTACATCCGTTAGGAGCATTTAAAAAATAAATTACACAGACTTGTCCTTTCTTTATCTGGAGAAAACAGATCTCGTCAGTAACGTCGACAGGATGTTTGGATCCGTAAACATGGCATGAGGATTCATGTTACCAAAAAACTGTACACACAAAAAATCTTGATAAACACTCTGATAAATAAGGATCCTTTTAATTGGCACAAACCAATGTAAACATGCGCGTTCCCATCCTGCAATCATCTCTGCCTTCCTCACTCTTCCGTTTTCAGTTGAAATGCGGGGATCTCAGTCCCGTAAAGATTCTTCAGAGATAAATACGGGAAGGATTTTGGTTACGATCACAGCTTCTCATTCTCATGCCCAAAACCAAGTGCAGGCAGGCACTGAAGGAGGTGCCATGCGATGTAACGCGTCGCTTCAGCCTTTCACCCGCTGCTGCCACTCGGTCCTGCCGTTTCTCCTCTGGCTCGATGCGGTCTGTGCTCGTCAGGGCTGCGGACCCAGCTTCTGGTCTCCTCGCTAAGCAACACCAGAGGCTGGTACGTTTGGCAAAGCCATAAAGCTGCTGGAATATGAAAGCTGTGCTCGAGAGGTGGGAGCAGCCCAATCTTGTCCCGACAGCCAATGCGGCTGCTGGCAGAATCGAGCAGTTTAACGTATGCAATAAAATAAAGGAGTGCGCCCGACCGGGCTTACAGCAGAAAAATCCAGGGTAGCAACCTGCTGCTCTCAACAGCCTTTGAGCAACTCAAATAGATTTTTTTTTTTGCAGCTAAGTATATCTGTGGAGGTAACAGTTAATCAGTTAAACCTACCTAAGATGACAGATTGAATAGTTAGGTGCCGATTAAATGGATTCTTCTCAACTTCAGCAACAGCACAGATGGAAAATAAATTACCAAGCCACACGCTACCACTAAAATAATTAAACATACAGCCACAGCACTGCCCAGCAAGATAACTGCAGTCATTGAAAATAAGCTCTATAAATAAATACATAAATAAATAAATAGAAAAACCTCCATGTAAACTGAATAAAATGTCACTTCTCTTGTAACGCCCAGAGAGGGAATGACGTTACTGCTTAATATAAATCTTCCATACTGTATATATTTCTATATATTATATCTGATGTGTTTTGGCATGGCCAGATGGATAGGAAAAAGTAGGATGAGTAACTTCATTCAGTATTTGTTCTGTGGAAGCCAAGCTCCAGCGTTACTATATTGCTAACCATTCCTATAGTGGTTTGGCCTTTTTACCCAGCTTTGATTTTGCGCTCACTTTCCTGGCAGAGCAGATCGGTTCACCCTTCTTTTGTGCTCTCCACATCTCTCTTGAGCAGTCAACAGGTTCATAGAAGCATTTCACTGGCTGCAAGCTGGTTTTTTCATCCTTTGCTTTTTTCAACAAGATTCTTCCTTTTTGAAAGGAATGAGGCTTTGCATCAGGGATGTTATATGAAGCGTGTTGACTTCCTCGGCTCCTGAAATTAATGATAGTGATTATTAATAGCTATTATGCAATCTTGCAAAGTGATAGGTCCACAAAATGTCCCAAACCCATACATTTCTGAAGACAGAAATAGCCTTGTTTCACAGGATTAGGCTGAAAGTTAAAAACGACTGCAAGGCGTGTCTCGCTACTCAAAAGCAGCCCCTACTCTAAGAACCTCTACACGTGTTAGCGGTGGACTCTTCATGCATGTTCATCTTCACTTTTATTCAGATAGCAGTCTGCTGATTTTGGGGTGGTCAGACCTTACTGAGGTCTATATTCTCCTAACTCGGTGATCTACAGGGATTTTCAAGATGCACACATTCATGGCAACCTTCTGCAAAGAATGAACGCCCCACGGTCTTTAGAAGACCACACAGCACCAATAACCATAGAAAGGGGGTGCAGGAGCTGTAGGAACTCCTTGGTGGGATCTCAGTGCTGCCCTGGGCTGTGTCCAGGCCCCAGGGAACAGCCCCTGTCAATGGCAAGTAGCTCATGAAACTACATGCTCTGCCTTTGTGCTGGCCACCCATCTAGGGAAAAATTTAGCTTCGCTTTTAGGCTTTGATTTGAAAAAATGGGAAGAGGAAAGGGGAATACAGAAATTGTTGGGAAGAAGGTATGAAAGCTTAAAGGCCAAAGTAAGCTGAATGCTTCGTTTTCTCTATGATGGTTCAAGCCCAACAGGGTGTGCTGAAATCAGTAAGCTCAGGAGAAGTGACAGCACGGTGCCCGGTGCTGCTCTGAAATTTTACATTGAATCTGCAGGTCCACAGTTTAGCTAAGTTAAGATCATTATGGTTCCTTTTAACATAATCCTGAAAGGCTTTACAGCAGATACAAGTAGTGTAACAGCAGCACACTATGAATGCAAGGCACCAGCTCAGGTCTGCCCAGCTACTGTGACTGATGTGGAGAACAGATGTGCTGATGTACAAGTCGATCTCTTCAGGGTTCCCGTAGGGCTATTTTCCATAGCTTGTTATTTCTGGAAACCATGTATCTGTAGTATTATTTTTCTGGGAGTTAAACAATATTGCACACTCAACAAAGCCACTTTGGGAAAAAGCTGTGGTTGTTCCAAGCGTGTATAGTGCAAGCCCTCTCCTGCTCTTTAGAAGACCAGAAGGGTGTTAGGAAAGCTTCTGCATTTGTTGGCAGGAGGCAGCGAGGCTCAGGCGACAGCACAGGAACCGAGCCTCACCTACAGAACAGTTTTACCTGTTTGGCAGCTTTGCCAACCAAACTTCACTATGAGGAAGTTTTTTGGAGGTAAAATGCTATGCGTGTCCAAGCTGGAGCTTACAGACACCGTGCTATGCTGGCCTGGTGCAGGCCTGAGCTCTGACAACTCGTTGTTAACAACTTAGCTGTTGTTAAAAAGATGTAGTGCTCTTTTTTTCTAAGGTGTTGTGGTGAAAAAAGTTACATCATTTATTCCCAAAGCACACGCAGGCATTACTGCAAGTGATTGCAAGTGATGTGAGTTACTCCTCTGCTGTGGTCAGTGAAAAGGTCAAGGTTAATCTGATCAGAGGAGATTGCCTGAAAGAACTAAACCGTATTTAAACGGAACGAGTTTATGGTAGAGAAGATGGACATCTGTCCCTAATTCACAGTTGGGGTAAGAAGGTATTTTAGGATGGATGAACATGCAGGTTGTGCAATGCTGCCACCTCTAGATGAGGGAAATGGGTTTTTTTCATTGAAAAAAAAAGCAGCTCCTCGATCCAAGTGACTGTGAGAGGCTGAACTTCTACTTAGACATACTCCTGACCTGCCACATTATGGAGAAAGACTGAAATGATGTGACCAAATGCACCCCACTGCCACAGGCACTTAAGAACAATCTCATTCTTGTTGCATTTCACAAACATCAGGTGTTTTTCAAGACAGGTCTCATTCAGAGAGACCAAATTTTTAGCTTCTTCACAATGGGAGCTTGGCATTTCAAGTTGATTTAGGCACGTATGTGCCCGGGAGTCTCAGTACCTTTCAGAAATGGCTAATAGCATCAACAAAGGTCTGCCATGCCCTCAGTGGGGCATCTCCCAAAAACAGCCAGGAGAAGGTGCAGAAAAGGAACAGGGAAGCAAGGCGGATGCCTTGGAGCAAGAGGGACTGCAGGTCCAGCCATTGATCCCAAAAAACATCAGGGGCCAAAAAGGCCCCTGCCCCAACCCACTAGGCTACACATTGTATTTTTAGTTTATTTTTCAGCCCACTCATCCGTTCACGTGTCTCTCAGTCTTGCGGAAATACTTAAACCCATCGGTCAGACACAAACAGATCTGGCAGGGACACAGGAGTCCCAAGCCTGTGGTGGTGCAACAAGTCTCCTGTTAGTGGGAAAAAGACCCAAACTGGTGTCCCCACTAAGAAAGGCTGCCCAAGAAAGGAAGGATGCACTGCCTGACCATCACTTGGCCAAGCGGCATGCATGATCCTCCAGCTGCTGGGGCTCGTGACCAAGTTGCAAAGCCATGGGAAAGCAGCCCCAGTTAGTTCTGCTCCTCCCAGGACAGCTGCTCGAGTAACCTGAGATGTCAGTGCCCATGCTTTGTCGTGGTGCTTGTTTGCTTACACGTGATGAAGTTGACAGTGTTACTGTCAGCCAGGAAATGACAACTGTCTCTCTCCTATCTACAGAATTAAAGATATTTTCAGCTGAAAGCTGGCCCGTGTTTGCTGAAGAAATTCAACTAAGGTAGTTTGCAATAGGCTATTACAGTCAGCAGGAAGGAATCATTCATTCAACAGAAGATTTTGCTGTTGATTTAGCAGAAATCTGTTCATCCTCCATAACGTGGCATAAATACAGATCACTCGGGTATAGAACCTGATCCAAACCCAGCCTGCTTCAGGCTCTTGGATAAAGTAAAATGCAAAAGCAGAAATATAAGCATGTCAACTCAGTGTATTTAAGTAAGAGAAAAATAAAAAGATATACATACAGGCATCTGGGTTTCTTGTTTAATGAAATGTCTGTAAACTGCAAAGAAAACAGGTTATTAATATTGCATTATGGAGTAATTAAAGTACAGGGATAAAATATACACAGTTGTCAAAATCCTATTTCCTTTCTCAACTGCTGTTAAAAGTAGAATATTCATGAAAGTGGAAGAAAACCCAACCCTTTTACAGATTATCACTCCACCTTATTCCATCTGTTTTTAAAATTCCTAAGGTGTAAATTGTTAGTGTTTGGATTTTTTTCCCCCCCTTATTTTTATTGTAGCTACAATCAAAGTAAATCGCTAAAGAAGTGTAGGCTGAACAGAGATCTTTCATATTAGACTAAGCAGTATGGATACAAAAGAGAAGTAATTATTGTGTTCAAGATAATTAATAAGGGACAGTGCCTGAATAAGCTGTATTAAATTGTTCCCTCCAAGCCTTTAATTTTGCAGTGATACATTTCCTACACACAAGTGGGTAGGAAACTCCAGACGCAAGCCCTTGGCTCTGTCTACAGCAGCACTAAAGGATGGAGGGTGGGAATGCAAACATTTCTCTCCCTTTCCACCCCAAATCCTGAGATGGGCTAGAGACAGCACAGCCTCAGTGCCAGCACAACTTTGCATGACTTCATTCTTTACAACAGTTTGGTTCACGGTGTGGAAACACTTTGTCTAGTCCCTCTTCTAGAGGGGGGTGGGAAAGGAGGTGTTTGATGCCAGCTCAGCTTAAATCAGTCTGGGTACTAAATCAGTTCTTAGTACTGATCTCTCACCAGTGCTACTAAACTCTGAATATCATTTAATGAAGTCACTGAGCCAAGCAAGTCAGATCTGGCAGCTGAAAATGATTATGTTCTTGTAAATGTTCCTCTCTGTCCCTGGTATTGTCCACACTGCACAGATGGATTTTTGCCCAACCTAACTTTGCTTGTCATCTGTCTTGGATGGAGTCTGGAGCCATCTCATGGTGTGCTTTTCTGTAATTACCTCCTTGAAGGTCAAGCTGGTCAGTATTTGGATGGATGACCTTAGAGGAATGCTGAAGTAACTCAGAATGCAGGGCAGCTGCCTCAAAAATGAGTGCCTTCCTCCAGGGACACTGCTGAGCCAGGGATCCCAGTAAACACATCAAGGGCAGGGGAGATGATTTAATACTGAGGCCCATCTTTACAGCCCCCTTCCGTGTTCTCACAGACACTGTTTTGAGTTGTCCTGTGCTAGATTTCAGCACATCTACATTTATTCAGGTCTTACCTAAAGCTCTTTGTCTTCCGAGTGGCTATGGGAACTTTTGCTTGGTTCAGTGCTGTGCATGATCAAACCCCTTGCCTCTCACATCCCAGGGTGAGCAACTAGGATGAGCTGCACAGGCAGCACAGGGTATTCATTTAAATGGAAATTGTTCTCTGGAAGTCTCATGGCTAAAACTTCCCATATGAATGTAATGCATTATGGGGAAAATACTGAGTTTCATATTAGTAATGAGGTCTTTTAAGGAAATAATAAAAAACAATGTTCAGACAGCTTTGATTTCTCATCTGTGGGGGACAGGCCTGTGGGAATCCATTCACCATTTGTAAGGGTCTTGTGACAGGTAACTACAGAAAGCAAGCTGATTTGCCAGCAGGCTGACATGTCCTCTGAACTGATCCATGTCTTTCCTGAAAAGCTTTAGACACCTCCAAGAACATGCCAAGTCACTAAGTGACATAAAGGAAAGTGTTGCAAAGGTAACAGCAACAATAGCCAAAGCTGGAAAAATAAAAATTCAAAATCTGGCAAATATTTCATTGTTCTCTGCTGTCCTTTTGCCATCTTTGGCTACTGCTCCTCTTAGACTCTGCTCCTTTCAAGCGTACGAAGTGGCAATTTAAAGCATAAATAAAACACCTCTTTTACAAATCCAGATCTGTCTGGAGTAGCAGTTAGCCTGATCCACTGAGCCCACCCATATTCAAACTCAAGTACTTCCTTCTGGTGGTGGGCAACAAGGAAGGGAAGGACCTTGCTGGCTTACCACATGCTCGCTGACATCGGTGCGGTTGCAAACCATCTGCTGATGCTGGTAATATTCTAGCTGCCTTTCTGCCAGATCCACGCGCTGCAGCAGGTTCTCAATGAAGCGCTGGAGCCTGGCTTTTCCTCGCACTTCTTTTTCTGCAGCTTCTTCCAGGAAGTGGTTGAAAGTAACAACTTCTCTGCGAGACAGAAACATTGCAATGAGGCCACACTGAAATAAGGGGAAGGGCTCTGGACTCAGGGCTGTCAAAAAATTTTTTTCATGGCAATAGCCCGTGGTAGCTAATTACTGCCCTTCACCTCTATTAAAAGATTTCTACCTTTTTGTGGACACGGTGAAGATATGGAAACTTGAATGTTGAATTTAAGTTTATGGGCAGTGGGTTTGGGTTTTTTTGTCACATTATGAGATCTCTTGGAAGTAGCCCTTAGTGATCCATGGGGTAGAAATGTCATTAATCATCCTCTCGTGAGGCATCTGGAGGCAGTTACAGCTACTTTCTTTTTTTTTTTTTTTAGTTATCAGCCCTGAAACATGAAGAGAAATGGATTAGCCCCCAAAATTCATCTTCCTGGTTTATCATGCAGAGGTAGTTTAATGTTGCTACTGTGGTGGGTTCTTATCTTAAAAGAGCTACTATGGCCATTAAACTTTATTTTGGCTGCAATCCTGCAAGTACGTCAAAGTGCGGTGTAATAACCTGGAGCATGGGAGAGTAAGAGATAACCTCCAGATTACAGACCAAGGAGGATGTGCGTAAGAAGAGCAAGGTTTAGTTCAGGAGTTTACAAATGTTTCTTGTCTGGTAAAACAACTGGAAGAAACAGTCAACACCACAGTAAAGGTCCCAGTTCTGTACTGCCACGCAGCTCACTTTTAAGTGCTCTGCATATGATGGGTTTACTATCAGTCATCAGCCCACCATTTGGACCTCTCATATCAGAGGAGTTTCTGGGTGGGAGAAGGCTGGTTACAGGATGAAGCATGGATTACGAAAAATGGCAAATCTGAGCACGTAGGACTTCCCCTGCTGATAAATGTCTGGATAAACAGTTCTTACTCTGCCAACAAAACCGCGTTACTTTTTGCTTTGTACCAAACGGCGGGTGTGGGAGTTGGGGGAACCAATGCTTGCCAGATGAGAAAGGGCAGGGTTGCTTGGTAGAAATACATCGCCTGAGGAAAAAAGCATTTTAAGCAGAAACTAGGAAATGGTTTGTAGCAAAAATAACCTTTCAAAGCTTAGCTTGCTTACAACAGATTCAAAGTTTCTGTACGTTTCAGTATAGCTGTAGGTAATTGGTTTAACTCGGTACAGTTGCTTTAATAGTGAGCTGTTCTGTGCTAAGAAGAGTTAGGCACAAGTGGTCAGCTAAGGAAATGCACTGTCTAGGATTCAGGGAGTGTCTGCCTGCTCTGTACCACAGCAGAGTACAGCAAGAGGCTGTCTGCATGGCTGATCCAATGGTAGGAGTGAGGTAAAATCAAGCATGTATTGTTTGGATGAAGAACATCGATGAATATTAGTTTATGTTAACTCACCCACAAAATCTGGTTTAAGAGACAGAGAGGTACCTTGTTTGTTAAACTCAGCTGATCTGTTCCGTTTCAAGGCTCCGTCCAGTTTCTGTGATTATTAGCTTGGACAGAGCAACCTGGTAATAAAAAGCCACTAAGGAATGCTGAGGAAGAAGCCAATCTAAACTCACTAAGGACAGTTCTAGGGTTTTATTCTCACTAGGCTTACAGCACTGTAACTTCTTTGGATTCATGAAGCCACTTTGGTTTCGTGTTAGCGTAGGAGCGACACGAAGCCCTTAGCGCTCCGTCAGGCTCCTCTTGGACAGTGGACAGGAAGCTCCAAAGGACAAAAACTCATCATTTGGGCTCCAAATCCCTTACCCTTTGGGTAAGGAAAGAGACCTGTGCATGACCTGGTAGGGCACTGGCCCTCCAATGGGAATGCTGGGCAGAGTGGGAGGCTGCTGGCCTGAGACACCACGATGACATCCTTCTGGAATGACATCCTTCTGGGGCCGCAGTCAGCTTGCAAGCTTGGCTGCAGCAGGAGGCCACAAACACTGAGCACCCAGCATTTGTTTTTAAAAGGGTGGTGATAGTTTCAAGAATGCTAATATTGGCAATTGTCTCAGCAAAGGTAAATAAAAAGCAGGCACTAATCGCCTGCACTGTGGCATCAATTGATCACCCACAAATTTTCCTTTCCTACAAGTAGCTCAGCAGTGAGCTGTGCCTAAAGGGGGGCAGGAGGAAACAGCACTTTTTTTTCTGGAAGACTTAGATGACTATCAGAAGAGACATATAATGTCAGTAAATTACTTAGTATCTTCCTTGCTTTCTGGCCTACTCAAGAAAACTTGGCATCCTACGTGCCATTAGTTGTAGAAACTGTTATTAGCAGCAGCAATAGCATTTCCACAATTTTTTCTGTTTAACTGCAGCCTATGAACCTGTCTTTAGTAACTTTTATCTACAAAATCTCCTTTGGGCTGAAATGGTACCAGCACTCTGTAAATTCCATTCAGAAAGGCAGGAGCCAGAACATACCCACCCACTCGGTCTCGGTCACACGCCTTGTTCCGATAACCTCAATTTAGCTACTTCGTTTCCACTTCATTCTCTTCTCTCAGAAGAAGAACATCAAGTGCTGAGGAGTAACTGCTAGTAAGTCTCTCTACTTGCTCCAACACCTATTCCTCTGAGAGCTCGCTCCATGCCATGGCTATGCCTTGGTTACCTGAAGGGAGTTCCCAGCAGAATTTTAACTCTCCTCCCACCATGAACAATAAGGAAATGGTTGAAAGAACTTGTGTAGCTTCCTGCAGCTACTGTTATTCTAACTGCTTTTCTTGTCTCTTGTAGTTTGCCCAGACTTTTTCTTAGCCATACTGATGACCCTGTCCCTTCGATTCTATTTCTAGACATTTCAGAAGACTTTTTCCTTATGTTCTTTATCTTACTTTTTCTCCAGGTCTCTGCCAAGTTGGGTTTTTGTTTGGTTTTTTTTTTTTTTTTTTTTTTTTTTATGTAATACAACTTCTGTCTTTTACTCTCTGATCTGATGCTTGTAGAAAGATGGATGTTCACAGGGGTCGGATGCTGCTCGTGAAGCTGGGGGAAGCTGAGCCTGTGAATATTGTGGGGCCCACTTGGTAGAGGCATAAACCAGAGCACAGGAGCATGGGCCCGCCAGTCTCTGTGTCTTGCCAAAACAGCCTTGTCAGCAGTGCTCTCCTGAAACAGATCATTTGTAAAAGCCTGGCTCAGACCTCAAGTGTTGCCCTTCCTAATGAGAGGTCTCTGCCACCCTGCGCCAATTATTCTACACCTAGAGCACTACTGCTATACCGAAAAAAGGTTACATGGAGTTATTAACTCCCCTTGTGAGCTCCTCTGCTCTCAGCATCATCTCTTTCCCACTCTGCTCTGCGACTCTTTTTGCTCTCTGCCCATCATCCTGCAGCCTCCTGCCCCTCTTCACCCAGCTGCAACCTGGCACACGCTGTAGCACTGTAAGCTCTAGATCCTGCCACTAAATTTTCTGACTGGAGTAGATGATGCTCAGTGCAGCTCAGATCTCTGTAAACTTCTGTAATGGAGAGCAGAGCAATCTCCTCTGCTTGCTCATGGTTTACTATGCTAATATTAATATCAGGATATTGTAGAGCAAAACATTTTGTTAAAGGGCTGTGGTTGGGTTGCAGAGAGAAAATTGCAGACAGATCCTTTCAGGAGGGATCGCTGCTGAGAGCAGAGGTCACATCAAACTGCCAGCAGCTTGTGGTGAGAAGTGTGAGGCAAGCAAGAGGGAAGGACAAGGGGGATGCATCCTAGGAGGTGTCCAAGAGGTGCAGGAGATACCTGCACTGCCAGACTGCCTTGACAGGAGCTCTTCCCAGAGCCAAAGGAGACTGGGGGAAATTTATTGCAGCACAGCAGGCAACTCAGAGGTGCCCAGCTGAAAAACACAAGTGCAGAAAAAGACCTGCTTCCAAAGCTTTAATTTTACTCTGACTCTGCCAGGGAGTGAACCTCTTACAGTTAACCAGACTTAACTAGTTCTGTGTTTTACATTCAAACTGCAGCCCAGCTGCCCTCAGAAAAACTGCAGATGGCCTTGCCTTAAAACTTATCTGGAAACCTTCCTTATGGGGGCTGTTGTCATAAAACAGCATAAGATGTGGCAAATGAAGTTATATCATAGACTGACTAGGTGACATTCTTCTGTCTGTACCACTGGGTTATACAGTGCTCCTTGCAGGGCTAGTGAGCTGCAGTTCTTGTTTACTGGAGCAGTTGCTGGCATGTGGACTTTGCAGATATTGTTAGTGTTGCTGGCATGCAGACCTTGCAGATACTCTTAGTATTTGTAGGGCTTTCAGCAGTGAAGCATGTGATACATGGAGTAGATGCAGAGGCTGGGACAGCTCCAGCTCCTTAACAACTGACAAGAAGGGCTAATTATTTCTCACATTGCAACCAAGCCTTTCTACAGATGCACAACACTGGTCCCAAGACTATTTGCAGCAACTTTGACACCTGCAACTGTTCTGTAGGTGGAGACAAGTGTGAGGCTTTACACAGACTCTATACCCAAGTATCAAATCTCTTTAGAGAACTGCATTTGGAGTAACTAAAATCAATAAACACTTTCTTTTACCTCAAGATGGCAAAAATTCTACATCAGTAAATAGTAAAGTGATTTGCTTGTGAAAATTTCACAAATTGTTTGTGAAAATCTTTATCTTTACAATATGTACGTTCACTAAAGCCACTGACCTCCCCCATCATCCCCTCGGTGTTACCTCCTGAAGGCTGCTATCTGTTACTCATTAGCCTGTGGTTTCACATTTCTACACTGCTGTCAGCACATTCCATTTAAGAGGTTCACACCTCCTTCCTCACAAAGTTACTGTCCTACCATTCAGTGGGCAGCGCTCTAGAGCTGAGCCCTGAACGTCCTGGGGTGATGCTGTGAAGATTAAAATGATTTATTTCACAGAGCCATTCTGTGGGATAGTCATGCTACACTTGTACCAGTGCAGCTGGCAGGGGGTGGGGAGGAGTAATCTCTTGAGTGGGAAGATGAAAGGACCACCTGAAACTGAGGGTGGAAGAACAACGTGTAGCTGTGGTCGTATTCTACTAAGAGCAAAATCAGAACTGTTGTGTTGCACAACTGAAATATGTATTTTAAGGAAAGCTGCTGTTTCAAAGCATCAGTTGCAGTGATCTCTAAGGGCCAACTCTCAATCCCACCGTTGAGATGTTACTTGCATAGATAATTCCATTAATTGCAAATTTAAGGTGAAGCCACTGGCAAGAATAACTACTCCCCAGCACAGCTATTCTGGAATAGCCCTTGCATCCCTGGCTATGCCAGAGATATGGCAACATACTACATTTAATGCTCTTACTTAGGAGACAAAGGGAAATTGTTTAAGTCACCACTGAAGGCAGCTTCCAGTTGAGGACCATAACTTCAAATGCTGAAACTTACTGAAAAAAAAAAAAAAATCAAATTCTACCAGTTTCATTTGCTTACATGACTTCCAGAAACAAGCCTCTCTGTGTCCTCCAGAAGTTCACAGATGGTTTTAGTTTCAGTGGTTTTCTTGATACCTTTATTCACCACAGTCTTAGTCCCTTTGGGCAGGCTTCTGTGTTAGCCTTAAGACCGCGGTACTCACTCTGTGTTGCATTCTCCTTCATCAAACATTAAATAATTCCTTCTGGGGCACGTTTTCTAATTAAATCATTCCTTTGCTCAGCAGACTTTTCTGTGCTTAGAGTAATATGACTTCAACTGCATATTAGTACAGTTAACGTGGTACCTCCCTATCTGTCTGAGCTCTCAACACAGTTAATCACCACGAGGGCATCACACCGGCCTAACAGCATGTGTGTTAGCAGAGATGTTTTTATAAGGGAACAAAAATAACATTTAACTAAAGAGGTATCTTCACTGTATCACTGCCTTTGCTGGACTGCTGTAGGCTTTATTTAAAACAAACAAAAACTAAACCAGACAAGTCTAAAGAAATAATCTTATCGACGCTACAAGCTCTTCAAGTGGGCAGCCCTGTGCCTGCTGCTGGCCTGAACCAACACTCCTCCTCATGGAATGAGAGGTCAAAAGCAATGCCTCATGGTGCTGTCATTTTAAATTAGTGCTTTGATTAGTAACAACAATGTAACTCTGAGAAGAATTTACTCCCTGCAGGGTTATGAAGTTTACAGATTTACTGCTTGCTTTGGAGATCACGTAAAATAAACCAGCTTCTGACAGTGCAACCACTTGGTGGATTACAGTTTTTATGTATCTGCCTCACAGGCTTGGTCCAGGCTACCTGGCTTTTCCAGGTAGACAGACACAGAAAGGAAATTCCAACATGTCAAAGTGACCTCTGGCCCACGGCCTCTGCTGAGGACTGCCAGTCACAGCAGGGCAATGTCTGCCTTTGCTGGGCTGGGCACAAAGGAAGGATGCGAGGCCCAGAAGAGCTCCATCTCCTCATTCAGGAAACCCAGATGTTTAAAACAGAGAATTTAGATCTCTCCTCCCTAAGACTTCTTGGGGCTTCCTAACCAAATTATTCCTGCAATTTTTTCCTCTCCCTCAGCTTTCCTATTTGAATTCCCAATCAGATCCAAAATCAGATCCATTACCCAAAGTGCAATGGTACTGTTATTTTCTATCATCTTCTTGTAGACCCTTCTAAAAAGGAAATTTCATAAATCCAAACTCCCCCCCACACCCAACATAGCCAATTTATAGGTCAGGTGTAATGGTTAAACCTGCAAATGCATCCTCTCCCACAATGTATCTGGTTAATTCTTACATGTAGGAGGAGGTCTGGCCTAACAGCCCAGGTATCTCCCTGGCTTCCCTTGGCATATTTTATAAAGATGAAAAAAATGTTAAATTCAGTATTATGAAGTAATTTGATCACTCATAGTGATTGTCCACTCCTGGAAGATACTGACCGAGTAGGTGGACATGGAGAAATAACATTCTTATTTTACAAGAGTTACTTGAAGGGATCCCCATTAAAAGTTTTCAGCCTCTTTTCTAGAAGAGCCTCCAAAAAAAAAAACCCCAAACAAAACAGAATCAAACAAATATTTAAAAAAAGAAAAAAAAAAAAGGCAAAACAAAAAAAAACATCCCACAAACCAACCCCCCCAAATAAAAAGGTTTGTGACCTTATCTAAGACTTAGACTAGAACATTCTTTTTTCCTCTTTGTGGGGTTGGTTATTTTACCTTTAGACTGATCTAGAGTAGCCACACCTCAGTCTGAGAGCTAGAAGTGAAGTGCATATTGATTTTAAACCCTTTCTTGCCTTCACATGCACCATATTCCATCATCTCTGGTAGTAGGGGAGACCAAGGGAAGACTGGTTTCCTTCACTTCCTTGGAAATAGAATAAGGAGATGTTTCAGGGAAGAAAGTTTTTTACTTTTTTCCTCCTGCAAAGAGGAACAACTGTTCAGCTACAGTGGCTCAGTATCAAGGCTAGTTTGGGGAAAAAGTTATTCATATTCACAAGATTGCTTATGAAAAAAAGATATCCAAAGAAAGTGATGAAAGTGTTCATTTCTGAAGGTCAGCAAGTATCAAAGCAGTCCCTAAGGGCTGCCTTCGACTTTCTACAATCTGCAGTGAGAACTCCTGCTTCTGCAGTTTCCATTAAGCAGTCTTGTTTGGCTTTCTAATCATCTGGATTTCTTCCAGAAACCAAAGCCAAAGTTCAGATCCTCCTTTTCTGAAGGAGAAAGTCTCTTCAGCACACCAAATAAGTGTTTGAACACACAAAGGACTGAATATGTAGACAGCTCTCAGAATTTACAAAAGGTCCATGAAAAAAACAAAATGACATTCTTGTTACCAAAGTCATGAAGGTCCTTTCTTGTCTCCTCTCCTGAAGCGTACCATCCACTGCCTCCCTGCTGCTGGTGCACAGCTAAGTGTGCCAGGCATTATGGGGGTTCAAATGTGAAAAGCTGCCCTTAAAACTACTAGTCCTGCTTTGACAAAGCAATGTTTATAGCCATCCTCCTTCTCACTTTGCTCGTTCTACGATGACCTTTTCCTTGGAAATCATACAGTGTATTTTTCTATGACACTATCCCTCGTTATCCCCCAAGACAGGATATGCAGGAACCATCTGAACCAGATAAAAAGAACATATTTTCAGTTTCTCCTAGGTGAACTCTACCCCTCCTTACACCCTGCCTACCCTCCCAGTCTCCTCAGCATACCTGCATGGTGACTTTGGGGCTAGGCACAAGCACGTGCAAGAACACACCACAACACCCTCTTCACCCCTTGGTACTCCAGGCCAGTATTCTTCCATCCTACCCAGTAGGATGCACTGGGCCCAGTTACCTTCAGAAACTAACACACTGCTCTGCAACATCTATTCGCTCATTCCTATTGCTGCTGCTTCCAAGTCTTTTTATCTTCTTCACTGAAAGCTGAAGCAAGCTAGCAGTAATCCTACCAGAGCAGTGACCTCTCTGGTGCAGCTGCCTCTTTTGGTTAGTGCTTCTTAATAGTCAAATAACTTTCAGTCTTCCCCTGCAACACGAACTTAGGAGCTACCTCCTCATCTGCTTACACATTCACCCCCCTCCTAGGCTAGAATTCTAACAGCAGTCATCTGACCCCCTGCCCTTTCCCAAGCCTGGCAGTGTCCTGCTGTAAAGGACGGTGTTTCCCAACTTCGCTCATTTTGTGTTCAGTCTTTTCTGGAATCAGAGACATGTTCTCCTGATGGTCATGTTTTTGTTTTTCCTGTGGATCTCGGTCCTTAGTTGTAAAACCACATTCTGCGTGTAGTTTGGAGTAAATTCATACCACTTAACCTCAGCCATCTGAAGTTCAGCACCTAGCCCAAGACGGCTGCTTACTGGAGGTCCCCCTCTAGTCTGCAGAGGCAAGAAGGACCTCCACAGAGCAATCCCTCCCCCTTTAAGATAGTCTTCTAGAACAAGTAGTATGAGTCACACTGTATAAGAGCCCACAGTGGGAGCTTGACTAGCTGGGAATACCAAAACTGCTTCAAACTGTAAGTTATCTTCATGGCATCCTTCCAGCGTACCTTCAAATCTGTCTCAGTTCCACTATTATCTTTAGCTTCATCTTGAGTCCTTCTATCTTCTCTTCCACAAGGATCACCCAGTATTTCAAAAATGAGAGGTTCTGTTGAATATCCTTTCAAGGAAGGGACATACCCCAGGGGCTCAAATCCCACCACCTTTGCTGTCCCCTCTTCTGAGAAACCCATAGCAGTGCCTCAAGACTACTGATTTAGGAGCCATCATCATCTTTTCTTTCTACTCCTTAGACTACAGGAAGAAATGATTAAAGCCCTCCAAACTTCCTACACTGAACTCCTACACCACCTTCCTTATTTCTTCTAAGATCAGCGTCATGGCAACTAGCACTTCTCATCTTCCCTTGGTAAGCCAACGAGTTGGTTTAGAGGCACTCTGTTAGTAAGGCTCTTTATTTGCATTCCTCTAAAATAAGTTGCTCAGAAAAACCTGAAAGGTTTCAGCAAGTACTGGATAAACTAAGTAGTTCATGTATAAATAATAGATCAGCTATCACTACGTTTTTAATGGATGCACCACAAGCATATTTTTAGATGGCCTAGGTTAGTCAGAATGATGCTGGCATCTGCTTCCAATTCCCATCTAAGTGATTCCAGTTTCACAGTTCTGTATCCAGCTAAAACACCTACTTGGACGTGCCCTGTTTTCAGCACTGTCTCCTGCACAGATCTGCTGCTGCACGGGAGACTATCACACCCCACGGGCAGCCTCCTGCTGACCACGGTGGGAGGACTTTGGGGAAAAGGTGCTATTTGGTATTCTTGGGCGCTTCCTCCCACACTTAGGCACCCATTTCTTCTTAAAAAGAGAACGGATTAGATGTGTCAGTGTAAATCAGATTACATGCTGACAATAGGTTCTACCTGTCCTCACCTCCATGAAACCAGGGACACAAACCAGGCATCAGCGAATGTAAAAAGTCACGGGGGAGTGAAGCATGAAAGCCACCTCCTCAGGGAGCTGTCCCCTGCCTTGCAGGTGACATGATCACAGGGGCTACGACTCTAGAAATGCAACGACCAGAAGCTGGCCAGCACCAGGCCCTTTCATAATCAGCAAGCGAGGGAACCATCCCCTCTCTTCTCCCCCTTGCTGAGGGGCTGACCAGCCCGTGCAGAGCCACCAGCTCTGTCTCACCGCGCCACTTACTCCTCTCTCCGGTGAAGCTCCTCCTCGGACTCGCTAAGGCGCTGCTTCAAGGCCGCGATCATCTCCACCGCCACGTCCACCTGCCTGCTCAGGGCCCGCTCCCGGCGCTGCACCTCCTGCTTCTTCTGGGACAGCTGCACAAAAGCTGCCCTCACCTCCAGCAGCTCCGCCGTCTTCTGGGCCAGCTCTTTGGTAAGCTTGTCGATTCGCTTCTCGATCGTCTTGTCCACGGCCTCTACCATCCTGTTAAACTTTTCTCTGACGTGCGCCTCGAAGGAGGCTTTGGAGTCAGTGCCCGGGAGGCCGGGTTTGGAAAGCTGCTCGCTGGGGGACTCGGCCGACACATAGTTTGCGACGCAGGAGACGGGCCGCTCGGCTTCCACCTCCAGAGCCTGCCCGCGCTTTGCGCTTTCGCAGGACGCCTCGCAAAAATTCAGGTAGAAGCCCTTGGGCTGTATGGAGTTGCCGGGGGGGGTCCCCAGGCTGCTCTGAGTGGCGGGCTCCGGCGGGGAGATCAGCTCCGCGTCCTTCAGGGGCGAGAACACGCTGCTTTTGGTCAGAAGACTTCTCTCCTCGTAGCTGTGGCTGTACTCCAGGTGCACCCGCAGCGAGGAGAGGCTCCGGAACCTGGTGTGGTCGCCGCATCGCGGGCAGCGGAAGGGGAGGCTGACGCTCCCGAGCGGCTCCGGCCAGGGGTGCCTGCCTTCATCCCGGGCCGTCTGTTGCATTCCTCGCCGGGCCCTGGCTGGGAGCGAACCGCCCGCGTCCACGCCCGCTCGGGGCCGCGGCAGCCCGGCAGGCCCGCCGGCAAACTTGGGAAACTTTCCCGGGGGTTGTGCAGGGCTACCGCGCCATGTCCGCCCGGCGCCCCGAGGAGGCGTCCGCCCGGCGCGGCCAGACGCAGGGCCCCGGCAACGCGACGCGATGGGATGCGATGCGATGCGACTCCGCTCGCCTCGGCCGCCGCCCGGGCCTTACCGGGGCGGAGCGGGGCCGGGCCGCGGCTCGGCGCGGGCCTCAGCCGGCCGCAAGGTCGCCGCACTCACCGGACTTGTTGCTGGTGGCGGTGCCGGTGCCGGTGGCGGCGGCGGGGGAGCCGTTTGCAGCAGAGCCGTAAATCAGGCCGAGCGCGCCGCCGCCGCCGCCACGCGCTCTCGCTGCCCGTCCGCCGCCGCGGGGCGGGGCTGGGGCGGGGCGGGGAGCGGAGCGGAGCGACCGCGCTGCGCTGAGCTGCGCTGCACTGGGGCCGAGCGGCTGAGGGGGCTCCGGCCGCCGCCCCCCTGCTGCTGGGGGCTGGTGCGGGCAGCGGGAGAAGGCCCGGGGCATAGGCTCAGGGCCGGCTGAGGCCAAACGGGTCCGAGAGCTGCGGTGCTTCCCCTCCGGGGGAGCCATCTCCGGCTGCCGCCGGCCTTGGGCACCTGGTGGTTGGGATCTGTGGGGATCCCGTTAGCCGCCCGAAAGAAGCAGCGAGCATTACGCTGGGAAGATGCTGAGGATAAAGCAATTAAAAGTGTGGAAGCAGCAAGGCTAGACTGACGCGTGCAGATAAGGATAGACTGGCCTTAGCTTTTGGGGAATAGAGAATCAGAATGGTTTGGGTTGGAAGGGACCGAAAAGTCATCTAGCTCCACCTCCCTGCAGTGGCCCGGGACACTTTCCGCTAAATCAGGTCTCTCAGAGCCCCTTCGAGCCTGACCTTGCCCGTTGCATCGACGATCCCTTTAGGCAACCTGCGCTAGTGTTTCACCGCCCTCACTGTGAAATATTTCTTCCTTCTGTCTACTCTAAATCCATCCCAGATAGAAATCCATGCAGGATCTCCATCAGTGCGATTCCTCTCGTTGCATGCTGCCCGTGGGTCGCCGCGATAGGGGAAGAGGCTTCAGGGGGTTTATTTTTTCTATACCACAGATGTGTGTCTATTTTTCCAACTTCTCAGAGACGTGAGCAAGGCTGGTTGTAGAGTAGCAGCCTTTTTGAGGTAATAGTGAAAATATTGCTCCTCTAAAATCTAGTGCTTGAGACCACAGTGGTAATGTGCTGCAGATTTTTCTTTTTAATTATTTTAATTTTTTATTACTGTGGGAGAAAGCACTGCGGTAAAGTTTAGTTCTGTACTAGTTTATCTGTTCCTTGAATGCAGTATGCAGGCAGAATCCTAAACACTGAGAAAATCCACGTGCATTGATAGACGCCTTTGATGTGATTAAGACGTTCCCGGTAAGTGATTCACCAGATGGCACATCAAAGGAAGTTACTCAGGTTGCATTTCAGAGCTTCAGCTAATCTCTAAAGTGGGTGGGCTACCATCCAGGCTGCAACGCTTTGCATCAGTTAGTTGTCCTGCATTACCTTGCCTAAATGGGGTGATTTTCACTTCTTTTGTCACCGAGCAGTACCAGGAGACAGAAGGGAGTTCAGGAAGGAACAGTTTTGAACCGTGCTTACCTCCAAATCTGGGGCTCCTGACTATTTCTTTGAGGGAGGCCAATGTTGGCAGGGCCAGATGTGACCCTGATTTCATCAGTGAGAGCCCTCTGGGTCTTAGGAACAGAAAACATTGATGGCTTTGAAGGAGGTCATTGATCTGCAGCCTAAGCTATGTGGTTTTGGTCATTTAGATCTGAAATCCAGCAACCCTCCAGCCCCAGCAATTCTTCTTTCAAGATTTATCAGGGTTTAATTGCATTCTAAATATTTGGGGTTTGGGGACTGATATCCAGCTTCTTATCTCTTCAGTTATTTACTCCTGATGCTCCCATTTGGATGTGCAGATCCGTAGTTCTCTCAGCATTCAGAGAGGAACAATCTCCCTTTGGTATTTCACCAAGTGTGCTTTTTCCAGTGACTTAGATCAGCCATTACATGTCTGAGCTTCATCCCCTGTGATTTAAATCTGGAGTGGGTAGAATCTATTACTTAAACAAAGCCCAAATTTACACAGCCATAATGTATGACTCATCTCTGAAATGTTGCCAAGTGCTGGGGAGGCATTATCCAGTTTATTTGTATGCAGCTCTGTCTTTCAGGATCTCTTTAAACACTTTGCAATAAGATTTCCAGAAGGATAAAAGTCAGTTAAATGAAACCAGCAGGTACCAACCTGTCTGGTACCGCAAGGAAGGTGGAATATTCAGAATATTTAACCTTTCTTTTTTCAGGTGGTGATCTCTATTTGCTGTACTGGGTCTCATAGTTGCTGATGTTGGCTGGAGACTGATTATCTGACCCCTTCCTATTTTGAGGGTTCCTCCAAGCTTAAAAATCCTATTTCAAAATTGAAGTAAATTTTGTTTGGATGGTAATTCCACTCTGCTGAAGGTGGCTAAAAGAAGTAGTTCTATAAAATCAGTTTGCTTTTCAAGAGTTATCCTCGTTGTTTTATCTTCTGTTTGGGTTTTCTTGTTTGGTTGGGTTTTTTTCTCATCCTAGACAAGGAGAATAGGTGAGTCAGTTTGTTTTTACTTGCAGCCACATTCCCCTTCAGGCTCTCGATGCCAACGCATTTGTGGGGGCCTTTTTCATGTGGTGTAGAACTGGATTCACTACTATCACTTTGGCTGCATTCATCAACCTCCAGTTTCCTTTGGTTACTGGTTTGCTTTGAGAAAAGGTGTCTGAAATTTTTATGTCTCCTCTTCATGCCCGTGCTCCCCACCCAGGTCTTCATTGTGTGATGTAGCCGGTTTATAGGACGCATGAGTCTGCACAGAGTTTCTCTTGGGGAAGTTTTCCTAAACATGTACGGGTATCCAAAGATAGATACACACAACTGCACATCCATTGTGCTGCGTACAGATGGGATTGTGAGTTTGGCTCTGACAAGTAGCACAGCTCCCACCCCATTCTGCTGTAAAAACTGTGCCCAGAATAGGTAGGGCTATTCAGCTCAGTTAATCTGTATGCTGGGAAGTGCTGTGTTTTCCATGATGCTTTAGTGTGAACCACAAATGCACGTGGTAATTGGAATTGACGAAGCTTACCTGGATTTAATATTTACCATCTCCTCTCTCTGGTTATTGAGAGGAAGTTTAAGTGAGTAATAAAATCTAAGGAAAGACCTTAGAAACTTGAAAGAAGTATTCTAGTGACTTTGATGGAAGTGGTGCCGTAGGTTGGGATTCATCTTAGTTTTGCACGCAGATATATTCGGGATATATCAAACATACAACAAAGTTTATTTTCCTGCCACAGGTGCACATACCAACCCAGTAGGAACAAGACTTTTTGTGGTGTGTTTCTAGCATACTGATTGAGTAGGGCTCTGCTTGCAAAGAGAGCAAACAGGAAGGAGTAGACCATGAATGTACATACTGTGTTGGTGTGACTGTTTGGTGCTGGTTAGCTGTTGCCTCCTCTTTGGAGGAGCCTTCAATCTGATCACTAAAAGTCAATTTACAGCCTTCTGAAAGAGAAAAAAGAAAAAAGAAGTGTGTGTGTTTTCAAATGAGTTTTGTTGTCACAGCAACAAGAAAGGCAGCTCTTAGTCCTGTTGTAGCTTATCCTGCCCAGTTTGCAGTTGGCTTCCAGCCTTTCTGCAGACTCACTGGGGTTCCTCTAGATAACCCCTGGCTGCAGTTGACTTCAGAAAGTTGTTTAGCTTTCTTCTCCTCTGCCCATACTGTTGCATGGGGTTCTGGCTCAAAAAACAGAACAAAGATTCTCTTCTGGGCCGATCTGCACCATTTAGCCCGTACCTGGTGAGAGTTGTCAGGTGTGAGATGGCCGTGGGCATATTTTCTAAAAGACAGAAGAACGAGGTGGGTAGGAGTGTCAGCACTGGGTCTGCTCTGCACCTCAGCCATCTTGATTTTTTCCTCTACAAAAAAGTTACTTAATTTAGTTAGGAAGATAAACAAAATAAAACTAATACTTCTCAAGAGCGGAAAAGTTGGGGGGACCTGCCTTTCAACTGACTCACTCTTTTTACTGTGCTTATTTTGAAGGGGAATAGGAACATACCAAGTTTCCAACACCTTTTTTTTCAGGAAGTGAAAGTCTAAGCTCTTTGTTGTAATGTGTATGAGAACGATTTGGAGCCTTTTAACAAAGCCATCTTCTTGTCCCCAGAATGGATTCTTTACCCGGTGTGCAAAACCCAGTCCACGCACAGAGAGGAGATACCAGGTTTATTAATGTCTTGTGCAGAACTGGGTGCTAGCAGGCTAATGCCAAGAAGACTGGCAGCCCATCGTGCAGGGCAGAGAATATTTATACACTGCAAGATGAGATTAAGTTATGTTGTATTGATAGCCCCCAATTAGCCCGGGGCTAAAGTCAATAAGGGTGTTTTGGTTTTGGGGTTTGATTTAACAAAGATTTACTGTAAACTGACTTCATGCCCCCTCAAGTAATATTCTCAAAGGGTGACCTCCACTTCTTCTTGTTAATTGATGCTGAGGTGGGGCGTTCCCATACCTGTGATTACCTGTAGGGTTCTGTCCTGGAGCCAGTCTCTCAGCCCAGCAATTATCACCCTAAGCAAGTCATTGTGAGTCCCTTTAACAATCTTGCTCCTGCTCCTCACACCGGTGACCTTTTGAAATCTTCCACAGTGAAGCAGCACCTCTGGCAACGTGTATGGATTTTCTGGCTTATAGTTTATAAGCAAGTTTTGGTAACATCTGGTGCACGCAGGAGACTCACAGGGGAGTTGTGCAAGCGACTCAGCCTTGATTTGCCCATCTATGGCCCTATCTATGCAGAAACGTCACATGGGGAGCTGTGTAGATGGCTCAGCCCTGAGTTGTCTGTAAGCCCCAGGACAAACTAGGCAATGCTGCACCATACCAAGGACCAAAACCCGAGCTGAGCGTTGAAATTTCTCAGCAAATGGTATGCCCCGAGTCTCAATTCAAACCACTATTCAGCTTCCTGACAAAGTAAGCAAAAGAGAGTCTGGAGGGTGGTTTCAACTAGAGATTTTTGTGTATTCAGACAGCATAATCCAATCAGGCATAGCTTTACCACAGCCACCTGGAAGGTTTCAGCCACAACCTTGTGTATTCAAACTGTATAATCAGTCATGTAAACCAGGGGATAAAAGTCTTAGGGTTTAGCTTAGGAGTTGGGAGTTGCGTCTCCAAAGCTCAGCTGTATGGAGACCCTTCCTCCTTGGTCAGGACATGGCCCAAGGTGACTTTTCTAAGATTGAGAGCCCTTACCTGGAGTGATAAGCAAATATTTAGCGTGCTCTAAGTCTGCAAATGCGGGGGATTAACTAACACATAATATTGTAATATTTAGCACACTTTCTCGTTGGTCATAGTGTGTTCTTACTTTTAAGTTGTGACAGTGCATTCTTCCATTGCATCCATAAAAACCTGCATTAGTGGCATATTAGATTTCAAATACCTGGTTTGCTTTCAAATAAATAATTTGCTTAAACCTCACAGTCCAGTCTTTGCCACAGACAGCACTGGGACCTTGAGGTCTGGTACTTGGGGACAAGTAGCAGCAACTGAACGGGGTCAGGACATCACTGGTGGCAGTGATATATTTGCAAAGAAATCACGTGCATCTTCTATTATCAAAGTGTAATGAACTGAGAAAATCAAAAGGAACTCGGACCAGTCAGAAAGAAGACCACTCTCCTCAGTAAGGAAATGATAGAACAAGCAAGTTATAACTACAAAAGGGACTGATAGACAACTTTCATCTAGAAGAGGAAGAAGCAGCCTAGAGTCCACCCAGAGGACAGCAAGGGGTGACCACCAGGGGGTCCTGAGAGACCCTCCGAGACTCTACCCGCGTGGGTAATGACTATGCAAATATTATCATTAGTCCGAGGAAATGGAGTGAATACGTATAATCATTCTAGGGATTTTCATACATATGTATATGATTGGGTAGTGTAAACTTTGGCCGGTGTGATATACGGTTTGCACATTAGGTGGAGTGATCCCCCGTGCATGCAGCGCTGCAATGAAGAAATGCCTGCCTCTTAACGCTATCTCAAATTAATAATTAGTGTTAAGAGGTTTCTTTCTGATTTTGGTAACAGCAGCGAGGGACAAACCTAGCACAGCTCTCCAATCGGGACAGGACGTTTTAGATGTCAGCAATAAACTGGCCTGGCATAAACCATATGCACTGAAAGAAGATAAAACATAGCAGAGAGGTGTACGGAATTTGTTCTTCCTAGAGCTCTTCCAAAAAGAGGCATAATCTGCAGCACAGAGGGGGTCGTTTGTTCTTGGAAGAAGCTGCCCCACTCAAAAAAAAAGGCTGAAAGACAGCAGAATCTTTACAGAAAGATTTCTCCCTACAGCAAAGCCTTTTCCTCATTGGGACTTATTAAAATAGAGACATTTTCTCTGAAGGCAAGAAAAGTACAAAGCACACCATCAAAGCAGAAGAATTTTAAGCTATTTCATTCCGATAGTGCTCTTTCTGCAGCATATGTCGGATGGTAAGGAACATCTCTCTTGAAAGTTTGTACCACATGCCTTCCACTTTTGAGGAGCTATGCGTGAAATGAATCAAACTGATTTCCCAACTGAGAAAGTGCCCAAAAAGGTCACAAAAGGACTGAGAACTGCCACCTATAACTAATTGGCTGCTTTGGTGCCTAATCCTATGTGCTGGGGTTTACAAAAAAAAAAAAAAAAAAAGAAAGAATTTATGTAAGCAGAGACACAAATAGAACAACGTTAAACTGTGGTGACAAATTCAGTCCTCAGCCATATCCAAAGATACAGGACATCAGTCCTGAGCCCTGTGGGAAGCAGTGGGGCTGTGATTCTCCTTCCCCTCTTCTGCCACATCCCCGAGACCTGTGATGGGGGCAGAGGGGACTCTGCTTTTAGCAGCAGTATCTGTTGTCAAGGAGGTGAGAGCCAGTTGCCTTTAAAGCAAGGGTGTTACCTTCTCCTGGAGTTTGCATTTGGCTTTGAATAGCCAGGGAAAATCACAGGGAAAGCACAGCAAGTGGCCGTGTGTGGGGTGGATCATTTTTCACCGTGCTTTAAAGATCTCTTGTGAGATGGAAAATTATGTCAAGGTGTGTTTATCCACTTGCAAGTACCAAACAGGGAGTACTCCTGTTGTGTGGGAATGTTATACTGGTCCATCTGCATCAGAGATGGACCATTGCTGACAAAGCAAGAATTAAATTTCTGCAGAAGGGAGAAAGTATGGAAGAACTGTTTCGCTTCTTTTATGGACAAAAGAACTGCTAAAGGCCACATGATAGAAGTTCATGTCGGAGTTGTGGGGAATCTGCCTTTCAAGTATAGCCTAACTCAACTAAATGTGAAAACAAAGCAGAACGAGCCAACAGCCAACACTGAACCAAACAGGCAAAGCCTCCACCTGGTCCTACTAGGAAAGACACCAAATAACACATAGGAACACAGTTCAGATCCTCATCTCTAATGCCACCTGAAAGAATAATGATTTTATTGGATGCTTAGGGACACTTTGCTTCTATTCCTTCATGCTTTCTCATCTTTCCTCTTTTCTCTTCTTTTCTGATATTCGTAGGAACAGTTAATTTTCTAGTTTGTGTCCTGTGTAAGGGGCTGGGGGATCAGCTATTGCTGCCCTGGGAGAATGACTGGTAGGCTGGAGGTTCCTGGAACTGTGCAGTGCACTGAATGAGGGGCATTAATGGGACTTTTCAAAGTAACTGGAAAGGGGCTCCCTTAAACCAACAGGCTCTCTGTATGGTGAGGAGGAGGAGGACACGATCTGCAAGAAAGGGACAGACTTAGAAGGAAAGTACAGAGCATGCTCTTCCTAAGTGCTAGTAAGATGAAAGAGATTGGTTCTTGCCAGTGTTTTAGCCTTGCTGGCAGTGTTCAATACTCATGTCACACTCAAAGCACAGCTCAAACTGGGCAAGAAAAGCAACATGGCTGCACAGCCATTCTGAAGTCCTTTGCCTCTTCTGCAACAGGTTGCACGTGTCAAGGACAGAAATTTGTTAAATTCACCTGAGCACATGGGTCCAGCAGGAAGGCAAGGCGTTGTTTGCCCCTTGTTGCAGCCCTGCTCTTGTCGGAGCAGTCCCTGTTGGGGGAGCGTTGGGTGTTAGCTCGCTGAAGAAACAGGCTTTTATTTACATCTGGTATTTTGTGCCAAACAGCCTATGTTAAAACACTGTCTTGTGTAGTGCAAAATGAGGCATGAGGTCATTGGCCTTCAAAGGATGTTTTTGTTGTTGTAACGAGAGCTACCCTTTGCAATTGCTAAATCTGCAGTGCTCAGAGCAAGGTGATGAATCCTTTTTAATATTTGCCACTTTGAAGGCACTGATGGTTAGTGTGGGAGCAAGTTCAGCTGATGGTTTTACACACAAAGCAGATTCTTTTCAAAAGAAAGCTCTGAAGTCAATGACACGTCCTTATTCAAGGTGCAATGAAATGAAATATATATGCAGGTAGTAAACAAATAGGCAACACCATGCTCTAGCTTATTTCAACAGATATGTGTCCTTGGAAAAGTTAAGTGAAAGGCACAGTCCTTGAGACATGTGCTTCTGCCACAGCCACACTGGCAATGAAAACACAGCAACACATGGTTTGAAAGATAAGTAACCGCTGATACGTGAAGAGATTTCCAGAACCAGATGTTTTCACATACATGTCTGTCTTTCAGGCAGTAGGTCTCGAAGGCTGTGTGACCAGAGACTTCTAGCCCCATATGAGGCTGGAAACTGGAAGAATGCAACTTCACCACAGTAAAAAAACCAAAAAAACCCCCCAAACCCCAAACAAACAAACAAACAAACAAAAAGTATCATGATGTGGTGCTTTCTATCTTTTCCTCAAATTTCTTGCCCCCATTTGGCTGTGAACTTTGTATGATTTGCAGCCAAGAATCCTCCCACAGGGATTAGGAACAGAACCCAAACTGCTCCCATCCAAATGGGGCTTGCTCCCATCTCCAGCTTGATTAATTGCTATGTTAAACTTAGGTGAGCCTTCCCAGCATGTGAAATTTCCCCCACAGCTTCCCTCCAAGGTTTACATGAAATCTGCTGTGCTACCCAGGATCCAGGTTAGGGAACATTGTCAGCTTCCCTTTGTCTGTTGAGAAATTCTCATTTTATCCTAAACTCAGGCTATTTGGCTAGATCAGTAAATTTAGTTTAGAAATGCCTAGGGGTGAAACCACTAGCAACAAGAGAATGATTCATCCCTTACAAAAATCTGAACCCTCAGAGATGAAGCCTGTTTGCTACAGATGACTTTCTAGCCAAGTATCGAGATGACTGCCAGTAAAATTCAGTTGGTGGCATGTAAACTAATATGGTGCTAATTATGTATGAAAGTTATTACCCCTAAAATGGTCAAAGATGTAGTTGTTCTCCACTGACTTAGCAATGCCATGTAGTAAGATCATTTAGAAGGAATGACTAAAAATTTGAGTGACTGAGGTGGCAATGAGAAAAACCTGTTCAGATTAGTAATGTGTGTAGTGCCTGCATGAAAGCTGCCAACAAAGTTCTGGGTGCTTCAGTGCATGTTGGTGCCAATCACCTGCTTAAATCAATTCAGCAAGAGTGTGTGCTTGGCTGTATAGCAGGCAGATGTAACAACACACGTGTGTGTGTGTGTGTGAAAGAACACGTCCCTCGCTCAGAGTGTGGAGAGAGATGCTACACAAAGGGCAGCTGAGGAGCAAGAACTCACTGCATTTCAGAGCTCCCTCATGGACTGGCAGATACTCTATGACAGAGGAGGGGTACTTTAAAAACATTAAAACTGTATTGTAAGTGTCCACACCATGACATAAATAAAGTAAAAATGGTCTTTGCGGTAGGTAGTAGTTTGCTTTTGCTTTCATTTTCAGTCACAAAATCTAATGTCCATATGTGTAAGTAGCATGACTCAGTGTTACAGAGATCATTGATGAACAGGGTCTGGGAAGACATTCTGAACTGGGAAAGAATAAGAGAAAGAAGAGGTTTTCACTTTTTGGTGAAAACTGCCTACTGTGGGCCTCAGCGCACGAATGCTGCGTGCACAAATGTATTTGGAAATTACCTTATAAAGGTGATCCTCTGTGTCCCAAGTCAGACTTGGGTATCTTCCCCTCTGGGTCTGCTTTAACTGCTTAAAGAGCCTGTTATGAAAAATTTACTTGATGTTTGTTGGGTTTTCTTTAAACAGCCTGATTACATTTTGATGACACTGTATAAACACACAGTTAGAATCAAGTGCTAGAAATAGCTTCCTAGAACTCAAACTGATTTTTAAAATAAGCAAGTAAATATGTGCATGTAAGTCATGCGTGCATCCAGGCAGAACTAGTTATTTTTATTCTTGTAGATGAAATTGTCTGTAAAAACATGAGGTGCTATCTACTGTTACCATTATTTATAATTTAAAATGCTAACAGTGACACGAAGTGTTGTCTCAGCTCATTTAACAGGCCATGAAACAGTTAGAAGGATGATAGAAATCTCTGACAAGCCAACCTCAGGTAAAATGTAGTTACTCATATTTGCTACTCAACCCCTGCTTTTTCATAATGGTGAGTAAAAATGGGTCATCTTATTAGGTAAGAAATGCTATCCTTAGCAAGAAATGTTCCCATCTCACGTTGAGGTGAACATAGGTATAGCCCAAAGTCATCCTCTCCCCATGGTTTGACTTCAAGGGGAAAAAACAGCTGGAATTCTTCCTGCAGTGAAGCCTTGGTGAGCTTGAAGAAGGTGTGCTGCCTGCCACCTCAGCTGGGGGCTTTTCCAGGGCATGGTGTCATCTGCTGCAGCTTTCTCTCCCTAGACCTTAGGAAAAAGATATTTTAATCCCTCTGACATGCGAATGGACAATTTTGATCCAAGACTAGAGTGATTCAGTAAAAAATCATCATCTGTATAAAAGGTGTAGTCTCTGACACTGGGCTTATTCCCAGGAACAGCCTCACATCCCTGATGCTCTTCATTGCATTACGGCTCTTCTGAGGTTTTGTGGAAGCAAGTTACTTAACTCTTGCACTCCGAGGGGGAGAGCAGAGGGCTCTGCCTTGCCTCTGGTCTATGCTGGCAGGAGAAATCCACAGCTGAGTTTGGATTTAGGGGGAAGTTTGGTGGAGATGTGGGGACTGAAGATGCTCAGAATGGAAAATTAACTAGCATTTCTAAAAATGTACATCCTTTTATCCCTCGGGATGCATTTATTTAATCTGAACCTCTGAGGGGATGAACTGCTCAATAGTTTTTCGGTATCTATTTCTGTGAGAAACAGGACAGAATTGCAAGCCAGGTTTCCCTTAAGGACCAAAGACTTAAAGTCTCCAATAGAAATTTCCAACCACAAATGGCTATTACGTTGCTTCTTGAGAATATATTGATAGGAATGAGATATTCTTTGGGTTTTACTATGTTATTTTAATGAAATAACATTTGTCTTGATCCTTCTTGTTTTGGCTTGGCCTGATCCGTACGAGACATGCCCATTTATGCAGCTGGTACCCTACTCAGGACTTAGAAAAAACATAGCTTTGTGACAAGGCACGAAGAACTACAGAGCTATAGGTGGTTATAGCCCTCATCGTAACGGGAAAACTACCGAGACAAACAAATCACTTGCTGATGAGCTACATTTCTTAGGGCAAAGTAAGAGTTTGTAGTAAACTGCAGATTCCTACCTATGCCCCTTTGAATATCCTCCCTGAAACAGGATTAAAACAATCCAAAAAGTGTGTGAAATACAGAGAAATAGTGTTGGATTCACTAGTCCTACCAGAGATGGGCTACTGTGCCTCAGTTATCTGGGACAGCTGCTGTCACCTGAAAGCATGCCTTGCTAAGGGGACAGTCACTATTTACTTTCCCAGCAATGCTGCAGTGCTGGGGGAACTTGAATTCCTGTGGCTGCCCAGAGGGTGGCTTATTTTACTCAGCCTCGAGAGCACATTGCTGCACCATTTTTTTCCTCCCTCGATACCTACACTCCAGTGCTTGCAAAAAAATTTAGACCCAACTACAAACTGACTTCAGGCAGAGACCATTTACCAAGTATTGTGTTCTGCAGAGATATTCTAAATCATATGGGAAAAAAAACCCAACCCAAACCAAAAACCAAACCAAGCAAACCCCAACAACCAGCCGACAAAAAAACCCCAAACAAAAATCAATCAAACAAAGAAACAAAATAAGAGGCCATGTGTTCACCTTCAGACACATATCTGATGCTGATCCCAAGAGCTAACTGGAGGATCTTTCTTTTTCCTTGAGAGATTGCTATCAGAAGTGGGCTTACGTTTGCTCTCCCAGCAATAGATGGTATTCCTCAGGCTATCAAAAAGAAGGTGATTTTCTGTCATTATTTTCTCTGATAGGAGCTTATCTTTAGATTTGTGACATTCTCAGTGCACTTACTCCTTGTTTCAAATTCAAACTGGCTACTCATTTAAGTAACCCAGTGACTTTTCACTTGCCAGTGCAAGACAGATTAGGAAAAATCATAATAGACCTGACCCTAAAACAGGTTCCTATGATGCCCAGTTAGATTCTCCCATCATACAAAACAGCGACTTCACCAGCAGGCTGCCCAGCAAACATTTGGATGCAACTGTCTCAGGTGGATATTTTATACAGCAAAGACCACCCACAGTACATGCAGAGGAAATCAAAGCAGCACTGTGTACTCAATGGAGAAATCCTGGTATAAAGGTATGGTATGGAAGTGACAGTTTAGAAGCTCTAATAAATCCTTTTTGTACTGAATATCCCTTTAGTATTGAGCAGCTGAAAGGACCTCTTGGGGTTTACAAAGCAATATCATTGTAGGACCCTAATTTCTGTGCGTGTGTAGATATCACCCTACTAGTGCCAAGTAGGCAACTTCAACCAACTTTGACGTTGAAAGAAAGTTTATTCCTTCAACTGCTGTGGAGATAGGAAGTCACATAGAAAAAAGGCCATATAAGTTTCTAGATATGGGTAAAGGCTGCAAAACTCATGCTTTGTTGGATGCTGTGTGTCCACGTTAAGTGTCTTCTCAGATGGTCATATGTCATAGTAATCAAAGTCAGTGGCAGTCAATGGCAACAGTTTGCTTTTCAGCTTATAATTAAATAGGTAGAAGTCAGTTACGAAAAGCTTTGCAAATTATTTTTCATGCAGCCAGTACAAAATTTCATATATTTCCATTTAGGATAAATCTGAATAGGAATTGAATAGTTTTCTACTGGCACACTCTGATGGTATTCAGGGAGTAGGTGTTGCAAGCTGTGGGAACTAAGAAATTAAGGAAAATATTGCAGTGCTGTCAAGAGTAGGTGTAGACATTTTGTACCTGCTAAACCAAAATGATGGGCCTAACATTTAAAATAATATGCTGATGTAACACTCAAGCAGAACAGTGATTTAGATAGACAGCGATCTTTCCTCTGCTATCCAGTCTCCCCAATACTAGAAGGAAGCCAAATGCTTTGCAATGCAAATAGAGTGGCAAATAAAAGGATGGCACGAAGGTGTGATTCATCTGAAAAAAAAATGTTTCACTTGGGAAACCACAGAAGGCAGGCTATAGATCCCCTGTTTAATTCACCCTACCCCTTCTGTCTCCTCTGCACTAGCGCAGCAGTGAGGTGACTGCGCAGGACTCTCCTTGTTTTGTACGTTGTGCCTTGGCTTTCTTTGCCCTTCTATGGCAGCTTGTCTGGAGAAGCAAACATGGTTATCATAGAATCATAGAATGGTGGGGGTTGGAAAGGACCTCTGGGGATCATCGAGTCCAAACCCTCTGCCAGAGCAGGATCAGCCAGGGCAGCCCACACAGGAACAGATCCAGACCGGGCTTCAAAGTCTCCAGAGCAGGAGACTCCACAACCTCTCTGGGCAGCCTGTTCCAGGCTCTGTCACTCTCACAGTGAAGAAG
>JANIJG010009256.1:0-11073 GCA_024611175.1 Megaceryle torquata | reverse complement strand
AAAAAACGGGCCATCCGCCGGAGGCAGGGGGGCATGAGTTAATCGCACCTTGCAATGAAGTAAAAACACGCGGTCCTCACTGTCGGAGCTGAGGAGTTGGCTGAAATGAGAAGCCAGCAGTGCTTCCCAGGCCCCTCTCTGGGGGAGGCTGGCTGGCTTGGGAGACCTCGCAGCTGATGGTACAAAGCCAGGCAATTGGCTTTAGCTCCCAAGAAAGCTTTTGGCAGCTCCTCTGGGGGCAGGTTTGTGCTTGCTCCTGCGGTACCCAAATGAGGGCATCACCCTGGCCCTGGGTGGCCGCAGGAAAAGCTCCCAGCAGCCTGGGCAGAGCCGACCAGCCTGGAAACGATGTTAAAGGGGGAAGTTTTTCCTTCTGAAAGGAACCCTTTGCTGATGCACCCAACCAGGCATCCCAGCAGGGAAGGCAGCCCCATCCTGGGGCCCCCAGAGCCCAGCCCCTCACCTCCTGGGCCGGCGCGGGAGCAGGATTTGCAAGCTGTTGACACGGACATCCTGCGTAGGCGATGGAGGCTTTGCTATCGGGGAGCAGACACCTCCAGCAGACGCTTTCACTAACAGATTTATTATTGCTGGGGAGGAAAATGAAACCATGTGGAGTCGGTGCGCAGAGCCCAGGAAAGAAACTTGCCACTCGGAGGCAGATGGGAATTTCCTGAAAGGTGAATATGGCAGAGCATTAAAAGGCAAATAAATAAAAAAGCCTTGCTTTATTCCTCTCTCCCTCAGCTGTGCTTCAACTTGCCTCAAAGCCCAGATAATATAGGAACCTAAGAACTGCCATAAAAGGCCAGACCGGAGCTCCACTTCGTCTAAACGCCCATCCCCTACCAGATGCTGTAGGAAAGGCCCGAGACGTCCCATAAAGAACGCTGATGGGGCAGCCTGCACAGACGAGCTATTTCTACCCAGCTCCAGGGAGTCAGAGGACGCTTTAGGAGCCGAGGCAGGAAGGTTTAACTCCCCCATGTTCTTCTGCTGTTTGCCTGCCCAGCAGCAATACAAGTGTTCCTGGTGCAACCACAGCACTGTCATGAGCAGCGTTAGGGTTTTTCTCTCTGAAGTCTTCTCCCCTGGAAGCTGCAGAGAGCAGGATCTCCCCTCGCCTCACCTCCCTGCACCAAAGCGAGGACCAAGACCCCGGCAGATCCCTGGCCAAAGGAGCCCCCATACTGCCCAGCCACCGGGCGATGCAAAGAGCCACAGCCAGGGCACGGGAGGGTGGTCGCACCCTGTGCCTGGGTCTGAGCCTCACAGACAGGTTCTGGCTTGGCCAACAGGAGACCTGCCCGGTGAATTCTCCCCCGTGACTGTGTTTTTCCTGCTCATACTCCTCCCTGCGATCAGCTCTGCTCTCGCCGCCTCTTCCCCGCCTGCCACATTGAGCCCAGATGTCTCCTTTAAAGGGGAACTGCAAAGTTTTGTTTAAAATAACACTATTTAAAATAATAATAATTTTAAAAAAGCACCAAAAAACCCCACCCTTCCAAGATCCCCAGCAATTAATCAACTCTATGTGCAGACCCTAAACTTGCAAGCACATCTGAAAGCAAACTACTTGAAGTTCAGCTTCTCCCTGCCCCGCTCACCTGCCAAGCCCCAGTGTTACGATTTTGGGTGTTCCCTGACAGAAGGTGGTTGTGCCTCCCTGAAAGCCGTGCTTCAGACTGTGCCCTGGCCCAGGCCAGGCTCCAGGGAGATGCTGAAGGAGGATGGCAAGGTGAGGGCTAGTCGGGTCCTGCCTTCCTTCGGCACGGAGCTTTAGATGCTCCACTGAGAAAATGGAGAGAGCTGAACATCAGCAGTGGCATAACCAGAGCCCTGCTTGCAAATCCCCACTGTGCTGGACCTCAGAATGAGTTTTAGGTCTGAACAATGAGAACTGTGCCCTTTACCCTTGTGCAATCCTGAAGGAAGTGGCTAAGGCAGGAGCGAGATCAGCAAGTTGGTCTGCAGTCACCACTCAGCTCATGGCTCTGCTCTTGTCCCATCAGTTCTCTGATGGCTTCCACCAAGCAGCCCTGGTCTGCCAAGAGACAACTCTGCCTCTGCCACTCGTGTGTCCTCCCTAAACCCAGCCCTGCACACGCTGTGCTCATGGCAGACAGCGCAGAGCTGTGGCTCCCTGCTGCCCCAATCCTTCAGGGCTGCCTCAGCACCCCAGTAGGCAAGATGTGCTTTGCTCCTCATCCTCATCCCCATGGCTGAAGGCCTGGGCTCACTGGCTGTGGCCCCATCTCAGCCTGGGATGGCTTCTCAAGCCCTGAGTCTCCAAACAACTCCCCTGCTTCCCTGACCTGCTCCCTGCCCCCCCCGCCCTAAGTTTCAATTTATCAGGAGAATTATTAAAACAGCCATTTCTCAGCTGTCTAACGTTTCAAACCCCTGCTCTCATTCATCTGATAAATATTTACAGAGCTTGACATTGTCTTCATCTCATTCCCTTCTGCACCAAACAATTCCAAACACTCGCTTCCCTTCTCCCACAGCTCATGGAGCAGGGCTGCCCACCCCAGTATGGCCAGACCCCTGTGCTCCTCCTGCAGCCCTCCTCAGGGGTGGGAGAATGGGGGGAATTACCCACCCCTCCTTCAGACTTGTCCCCTCTCCCTCTGCATGGGCTGCCGGTTGCTTGTAGCCCATGTCCCCTGCACAGAGCACGTTCCCTTCAAAGCCTCAGCCAGCACTGGCCGTGCTGACCCCGGTGCCACCAGCTTCTTGCGGATTCACAATCAGTTCCAGCCATGAATTCACAACTGCACATATCTCTCCTCCTCAGTTCTCTTCTGGTTTTGGATACTTTTTCAGGGGCTTCAAGAACCAGAATGACCTTTCCAACATTCTTCTCTTGCATCTGCCTCATGGCATCTGTCACCTGACCAAGGCTTGATTTTGCCTTGATTTTACAGGATAACCAGCCTGGCTACACCACCTCCAGCAAGCGCAGATTCTTCATCCATAGATCCAAGCTGGCAGCCACAGACAGCCTTGTTATGGTGTGGGACCTGCAAGACATTGATGCTGAACTGGTTCCACCAGGTTTAGCCATCCACCCATCCCTGCCAGAGCCATCATCCTGAAGCTTGTGGCACCCTCTGATGGGGTGAAGGGTGAAGGACCCCAGCTCTGCGGGACCACTGCCATGGGGGACATTTGCTCACGGTTGGTCTTTGGTGCAGCTGGTTCCTCAGGGCGCAAGAAGCACCATTGGCAGGTGGGCACGCACACTGGCACCCGTGTATGCTGGCACCTGTGTATGTTGGCACGGGCATTTCAAGGCTGCTGAGCCCCTGTCTGCACGGCTGTTTGCTCAGCAGAGGTGTCACGCAGTGACAGCCACCACCCACTCAGTTCTCTGAGTTTTCATCTTGTTTTACCAGCCCCTCACCACACGGGAGATGCAAGTGAACGTCCTCCGTGGCATCTCAGCACAGCTCACCACGTCCGTGCCAGCCTGGCCAGTGAGCCTCCCGGGGCAGAGACCTTCCCTTCCACCCACCTTAGCACGAGGAACCAAACCCTCAGTTTGGGGCGTCACATCCCTGCCCTGCTGAAGCTTGTCCGTCACCTCAGCAGTGCTGGAGAAGCCAGGAGAAACTGGGGGGAGCGTTTCTTCATCAAGTCTGTTTCTGTCTGAGTAGAGATTTCAGGAGCAGTGAGCACTCTTGTGGAGGCACATTGATTTCGGTGCCGTTTTCAACAGGTTAGGTCAAGGACTCTGCGCTCACCTCCAAACGGAGAGAGGGAGGCAGACGTTCACAAATCAAACCCCCAATTCCTCTGATTTGGAAATGAATGTTTCAACAGCATCCCATTCTGCAGGGCTGTATGGGAGGTCAGATTTTGTTTCCAGCAGAAAAAAAACAATCAATTTCAAGCTCTTGAAATTGTTGAGAAGCAGAATTGCCATCCCCTGCCAGTTTGATCATAACATAATCATTTCTTTCCACGTATTTTTTTGGGTTAGGGAGATGAAGTATCTTCTGCTGCTGCTTCTCAAAACATCTTCATGGGGCCACGTTATGGGTGGGAAGTGCTGAAGTGGTTGTGCAAGGAGACCGAGGGGGCACCAATGAGGGGGACTAAACTGAGCCTTGGGCAAGCCCGGGGAGACCTCCAAGGAGCCCTGTGGGGTCTTAAGGCTGAGTCCCATCCTCACAGCCCCTGTCCCGGGCCAGCCTTTTCCCGGGAGGTTTGCCCAAACCTGCCCCTTCACTGCCAACATCTCCTGCAGGCGTCACTGCAAGGAGAGGTGTCCAACACCAGCTCCTGTCATCCTCTCATTGTAATTAACTCCCAATAACATGCATGACCCGCTCACTTACACTTCCATCCCTCACACTCTCACCTCCCTGCTGGAAGGGCTTGCTTAGCCCCGTGATTGGCAGCTAACAAGACAACGCTGCAAACAAAGCCATCAATTGACACATCCAGTTTTGAACTGCAGATTGGTATTCGCTGCACCGAAGTGATGTCTCATTACTCTGCTGTAGTGATCTTGTTAAATGCCAATTTAAACCCCAATCACAACAGAGGGGAGCACAAGATTCCAACCCCAGGAGCGATTTATTGCAGGGAAGAGAAATCTGCACACTGCCCGTAGTCCTTCACTGCAGTGCCGCGGAGAGAAATGAAAAAGGCCTTTTTATCTTCTCACCCACCCTCCACAGGCCAATGCAAGCCTGGGGGTTAAACCCCAGGGTGTCCTCCAGTCTAAATTTACATGGCTCACAGTTTCCAGCATTCCCTTTGGGATACTGTTCTGCAGTTTGTGGAGTTGCTCTGCTCCATGCAGTTTCCCTGGGAGTCAGCCTAAATACTTAATTTCTTCTGCTTTTGTCCTAATTAGAGCTAGCAAAATGGTAAGAACATTATTTACAAATTATTCAAAGCTCACATTTGCACACAAAAATTCTGTGCAGACAGAGCTTGTCTGTGGGGTGTGTGTGCAGAATGAACACCCACAGTCATCCATTACTCAGCTGGCCCCATTCAAGTGCACACCCCAAGGACCTTCCCAAACCTCTCGGTGCTTACACCCTTCCAGCCCTTAGACGAACCCCTCAGAGATGTCTGCTCAGCCCTCTGGAGCCTTTGCCCCTGTGGGGCTGATGCTTCAGGGCACCATCCCCACCCACCACAGGACACACAAGCTCCTTTCCCATGCCCCGAGTACACGTCTTGTTCGGAGCCGCACTGTCCTGGAATGTGTCTGGAGTTCCTTGGTGCTCACCCCAGCTGTGCTGCCCTGGAGAGGAAGGGTCCCTGGGAGCCCACCACGACAGCTGCCAGCAGGAGACTCGGGTGAAGGCAGAGCTGTAGTGCTGCAGGAAGCAGTGTGTCTGTCCAGGGGGTCATTTTGTCACTGTCATGGAAAAGTGCCTTTGGAAGAGGATGGAGCAGGATATGAACGCATTGCAATCCACCACGTGCTGCCCTGGAGTGCAGAGGGTCTGCGGAGACTCCAGTTGTAAGCCCCTCTTTCAAAGGGTTTTATTGCATACTTAGTCATAAAACTTTGCCTGGGGCTGGTTTGGCGAACGGGGCCTCTGCCCGGAAGCCAAACCCTTTTCATTTTTTAATAACATTTCATGAAAATCCATTTGGTCTTTTGTAAGTCGGACAGGTGGGTAAACAATAGAGCTCCCTCCCGCAGCCTCTGGCGCTGGCCGGACCGCTCGCCCGGCGGCTGCAGGCTGCCTGCAGGGACCCCCGTGACAAGGACCCTTCTGGTACAACCCCTGTTGCTAAGGAGCACGTGAGAGCTGCACGTCACAGAGAGTCGTGGAATCGTGGAGTCGTGGGATCGCAGAATCACAGGATGCTTTGGGTTATAAGGGACCTTTAATCTCAATCCCCATGTCAGGCTGCTGGGAAGTTGGGCTTGGTTTGTCTGATCCCAGATCTGGGCGCATGGTGCGGGGAGACTGTTGCCAGCCTGGGTGCTGCCCGCACCGCCTTGCCACAGGCCCAGAGCTCCTGGTACCTCCAGCACCCACAAAGCCCTGTGCCCTGCGCTGCCCTATGCTCGACCTGCATTCCCCCCGAGCCCTCCCCTCCAGGCCATGGTCTGGACACTCACAATAACCGTCCCCCTGAAGTCATCGTCGCTAATGCGCAAGGTGCTGGAGCCTGTTCTAGGGAGAGAGGTAAAACCTGAGCCCCCGTTTATCACACCCTCCCCTCTCTTGATAGGAGTTCTCATCTGTAATGGGGTCCCCCCTGTAATGGGGTCAGCAGCTCAGAAAAGCTGTCACAGGGTCAAGGGCCCCTCTTAGCATGGTGAAAGCCAAGTTGTTTGCTGGAGCATCCAGGAAAACAACCTTCTGCAACCAGCACTCACCCTTCCCAGAGCTTTTGTTCGCTCCCACAGCCTCCTTTCCCCTTCCCTCCTGCTCCAAATCCAGCCCCCAGCCAGCTGCTGGGTGCGGGCAGGGTACCCCCGGCTGTGCTCACCTCTGCTTCAGCTGCATCGCAGGAGCTGCGGCCACATCCTGACACCTCTCAGCTGGGCACAGAGCCCCCCAGTCCCCATGCTGCTGGGTCACCCGAGGATTGAGCTGCTCCAGGGAAGTGATGGAGGGAGAGACCTGCAGATGCCTGCTGGCTGACATAAAGTTCAAAGACGTGTTAGATGGGTCTCTTGGCATCAGGCTCTATTTTTACAGCTTGTACACTAATGCTACCAAAGTTTAAACAATTGCAAGGGACCAGCAGCTTCGAAGGGAGAGAACATGTCAGGTTTAGTGCAGCCAGCATGTGCTGAGCCCCACACGGGGGGATTTCCCCAAAGCCCCGTACACAAACTCACAGCAGGGCCCCTTGCTGTCCCTGGGAGGGCTGGCGAGGTCATGGGGACAGCCAGTGTGACCAGGCAGGGCACCATCATGGAGCAGGGGGCAGTGCCTGCTGCCTGTACTCCAGGCACAAGGGATGCAAGCAGCTGTGAGAGCTGGGCTATCCATGGGGAGCAGGTTTGGGGGGTCTGGGGGGTGTCTGCACACCCTGAGGCAGCCTGCAGCACCCAAAGGAGGTGGCAGTGGCCCTGTGTGGGCAAGCGCCCCATCACCAGCTACCCCTCTAACCGTGTAACCTTCAAGGCTTGCAAAATGCTGTGGCCCAAGCCCTGCTCCTCAGAAGGCTGCAGGGGCAGCTTAATACCATCCCTGTGTTTGAAAGGTTGGAGTTATGACTCTGTCAGCATTTCCATTACAGGGCCTGATTAATTTGAGGGGTACAGGGTAGGGTTAGGAGTTGTCATTCCAGATGTGAATTTTTGTTTTAATTCCTCTTAAAAAAAAAGGGGGGGGGGATTTAAATCCTTTAACTTTCTGTTTTCCCTTTCAAAGGAAAGAAAATATGTGCCGTCTGGGTCTGTTTTGTTTTTGCTACAGAGCTCCAAATGCTGTTTGCCAGGTTCATGGCCATAAGTGCTTTCATTTGAACCAGGTTTGCTCTCCATCCTTCTTTATTGGATCACCCCGATTCCAGCCTGGGGATCCTGACCAGCAGACCAGGGGATCACTGGGAAACCGCCCAGGGAAGAGGTTGCTCCGGCCTCCCACTGCCAGTACCAGCGGGGTGATGCTGCAGTAGAGCAGTGGTTGCCATTTCCCAGAGAATCACCTGCGACGGAAGGATGTCAGCTATCGGGGCTCCCCACCAGTGCCACGACCCGGCTACGAGCAGTGACTGGGCTCAGTCTTCTGCAGCATCCTGGATCAGGTTCCTCAGCAAGAGCACAGCAAGCTCTGTATCAGAGACTGGGGTCTGCTGAGCAGCACCTGGCTGGCATCCCCCACGACTTCTGCTGCACTCCCCTCTCAGCCCCACACCCAGTTCCTCATCTTAATTCTGTCCCATATGGGAAGCGTTTTCTGTTGACACTTATGTCTTTCATCCTCCTAAATTCTCCACGGACACCTTTCCCTTGTTTTTACATCACAAGAAAAGGCAGGGACTGGTATTTTCTGAAGCCCCCTGGACACGGGGTGCCTGTGCTGCATTTCCCCTTCTCGAGCCCATGGCCACGTCCCTGTCAGGTAAAAAACAGAGCTCGGGAGAGCGGCTCGGCTCCCACCCGGGCACAGCAAAGGGGCACTTCAAGCAGATAAACGCTTTCCTGGAGACCAGAGGACATTCCCCGGCTGCCCTGTTTCACTGGTGGGTGGTATCACCACCTGAGCAAAGCACTGCGGGACTCACCGCATGTTACTCCAGCAAACTTGTGCCTTTATGGGTTTAGCTGGGAAAAAAAGTGTGTCCCAAGGAAGGGAAGGGACAGAGTGGCACCTGCAAGGTCCTTCCCCTTCCCATTTCCTCCATACGAGATACGGGTGAAATCCTATTTCCATCCCACCCGCTGTTCTTAAGCACATCTAATTTATGAACCACTGTCCCACTCCTTTCTTTGGGGGGAGGGCTTGTTACTTTTCATGACTTAACCACTGCGAGGACGTCGCCGTCCGGTGGAAGCGATGTGCTAGGGGGATGAGCACGTGTTTGTTCTGACAACAAACCAAAGGCAGAGCTTTTTATGGACCCGGGTATGGGAGCCTGGAGCGTGGTGGGTGGGTTTGCTCCAAGCCACTCCATTCTACGTGGCTCTCGCACGCGTCAGATCCCACTCCCCCGCCACGTGCCGGAGCGCGGCTCGGAGGAAGGATCCCAGCTGCCATCCCGCGCCCTGCTGCGGCTCTGAGAGATAATTAAGAGGTGGTGGACTCGGGATACAAGAAATGGGCACAGAGCTCTGCAAAGATAAAAACAAAAGCACCAGGATTCGCTGCAGCTGCTGGGTGAGATGCAGGGGGGGCTGTGCAATGGCGGATTTCCTTTTATTGCCATCTTTTCACTCCAAAATCTGCCTGGCAGCTCTTCAGCTCTTTGCAGAGAGACTGTTGTTGCTGCTGCTGCTGCTGCTGTTGTCGCTGCCAGGAAAAGACTTGCAAATCATCTTCCCATTAAAGCTGACTTGGTATCAAACTTGGTATCAGCATTTTTCCACACGGGCTCGCGCGGGGGCTGAAGGAGCCGGGCGTCAGGCCTGGAGTGCCTGCATCTGTGCCGCACAGAGCAGCATTGTCGGCGCTGCCGGGGCTGGCAGGGCCACTGGGGAGCTGGCAGGAGAGACCGATGCTGGTCTGACCGCCAGCACCTGCCTGCCTTCTTCCACCCTCCTGCTGCTTGAGCCCTGAATGAGAGCTCAGAGGTGTGACCTGTCCTCTGTGCGGGGAGGGGGTGGCAGGGTTGGCATCCCCCACACAGTGCCCCCCACGCGCCCGGTGACTCTCCCCACTGTGGGTCAGCCAAGCAGCTTTTAATGGGGCTCTTTTGTGAGGATCCCAGTGCTGGGGACTTTTCTGTTCACTACTGAAGGCTGAGTTCTGATTGCTCTGCAATGGAGCTTATTCTCTTCGAGCACCACAACTCCAAGCACCACGCTGTCCCTAGCCCGAGCTGTCCTCTGCGTCCTGCCAGACCGAGCTCTTCTTTCATCTGGCAGCCTTTGGCTGCAGCACAGTTCATCCCAGTTTGGGCTCTCGAGGCTGCTCTGGGCAGATCTACCTCTCTGGGAGCTGTCAGGAGGGAGGTAGAGTAATTCTGGAACCCGAGCTCTGCAAACCAGCCATGGCTGTCTCCTCCTCAACCTGCCTTCACACCAGAGGGGTGGAGGAGACCATAGAGAGATCAGAGCTGGAGAACCAGTGTATCCCAAGGAAGACAACACTGGCTGGAGATACAGGTAACCACAACGGGAAAGGAGAACAGGTGGGGAGGGCACAGGCAGAGCTGTCTGCTAGATGACAGAGGGCCAGGTGGGGAAGGGCTGATCCTCCCCGGGGTGGACAGGCTGGGCAGCCAGGAGGTCTTGTCCTGCCCTGTGTCTGGCTGCTCTCGGGCTGGCTGCCAGGCTGGGAGCAGCAGGGAGGAGCCAGGTACAGCAGAGTTCCTGCTGCCCTGCATTAAATTTTGCCTATTGGAATTATTTTTTTTTTCTTTAAAACTGTAAAGAAAACAGCTGGAGAGGCCCAGATGTCCCAGCAGCCTTCCCTGCGGGGTGTTCTTCTGCAAGTGCTGTCCACACAGCGGGGAGGGAGAGTGGCTGCCAGTGGGCCTTAAAGCTTTTAGGTCTGTAGGGGCCTGTTTAATAAACAGCTACAAAAATACATTCATATAATGGCACTAATAGGGGTGCCACTCTGTAGCTCTCCATCTGCATTCCTAAAACCTGCTGCACAGCAACACCAAGTCATAACCTGTGTGGTCACAGCCAGCCCACAGCGCTTTCGGTGCTCGTGGGGATCCTCCCTGTGTGGCCAGCAAAGCCCCAGGGCCACCAGCCCCATGCATCCCACATGTGCTCCTCCCCACTTTGCCTTTGACACAACCAATTGACTTTCTTTCCCAAGGAAGTCCACACTTCCTTATTAGGGGCAGCAGATTAATTGCTGACATAAAGAAAAGCTGCAGGAAAAATGCAGTTAAAGAATCAGAGTATGATCAAGGGAAAGGAAACCATTTCCAAGAGAGGGTATCTTGGGCAGGGATCTGACACCGCTCCTCATCTTGAAGGCTGCGCTTTTGCCTCTATTTATTGAAAGTCCCAGGAGTGACCAGGCTCAGGGAGGCTGCTTTCCAGAAATGACTGCTGATGGATGGGGAGCTTCTGGAGGGCAGGGAGGAGGGAGAGGAACACTCGCCCTGACATCAAGCTGCTGGGCTGCAGAGGCTGCCCCCAGCATCACTCTGATCCCCGGTCCTTGTTGCCATCCCCAATCCCTGACTCCTGGTGCAGAACACACCTCTGAGCTGCTGACCATGGGGCTGCTCTGCAGCCTGGCCCCTGATGCTCCAGCTCTGAATCCCAGCACAGTGGGGGCTGGAAGAGCCCTTTGGAGATGCTCTGGTGCCACCCCCCTGCTCCATCCAGCAGGGTCACCCAGAGCAGGGGGCCCAGCAGAGCAGGGTCCAGGCAGGGTTGGGAATCTCTCCAGAGCAGGAGACTCCACAACCTCTCTGGGCAGCCTGGCACAGGCTCCCACACCCTCACAC
>JANIJG010009255.1:17017-64309 GCA_024611175.1 Megaceryle torquata | reverse complement strand
AGGAAGGAAGGAAGGAAGGAAGGAAGGAAGGAAGGAAGGAAGGAAGGAAGGAAGGAAGGAAGGAAGGAAGGAAGGGGGAAATGCCACGTGTGGAAGGAGAAGCCAAGGTCGCACTGTGTCACATAGATATTGTCAGAAGGGACCATACGGAAAGGGTCGTGAGTTCAGCATCAGACAGGCTGGAAAATTTGTCCTTGAGAGAGCCATGGGCTTTCGGAGATCCGTTTCCTTTCCACCACTGTGGTAAAATTCTGAGTGACTAGGGTCGGTCGGTCTGTTTGATGGCAAATTAAGGCGACCCCACCCCGGAAAAGCCCCGTCCGGCAAAGCGGTGAGTCCTGGCCGGGCAACAGGAGCACTTGGTTACACCTGTGCAGCGCCGAGCACCGGCGGGCAGGGCCGCCCAACATCTGGGGGTCTCTTTCCTCTTCCCGATGGGTGTTTCTCTTGCTCAGGGGCACAATCCTGGGCTCTGGAGGGTAGGAAGGGAGGCGAAGGGCTGCCCGAGGCTGCCCAGAGCACTCGTGTGCTCTGTGGCGGGGACCCCCTCCCACTGCCACCCTGCGCATTGCCATGGAAACCACTGCAGCTGCAGATCAAAGTTTCCCGGAGGCTTAGCCCCGGGTGTCCCGCCGGGGACCCGCCAGCCGGCCCCGCAGCTGCCGAGAGAGGGGTGTAGTTCCCTGGAACGACCCTCCCCGGCCTCGGCCGTCTGTGGGCAGAAGCATATCTTGGGGAAGAGCCTTTTTGGTGCCTTATCCACCCTGGATGCGGGGGTAAAAGATGGGCACGGGGTAGCCCTGAGCTGGGTGGCTAACAAACGTGGGAGGGACACTGGCCGCCAACCTTCTCTCGTCCTCTCCTTGCTGGGCAACCGCAGGGAAAGGATGGAGACGCGCTTGGGCAGGACGCGGGGCCGGCAGATGCCAGGGCAGAGCTGCTCCCTGCCCTCTGCCCTCCCGGGAGCTGCACCCTTCCCGGCCATCAGCTCCGCATCTCCTCGGGCTCTCTGTCCCTGCGCCGCGCCCCGCCGGAACCTATGGCCTTGTCCGGGTCTCACCCGCGGGACGGGGCCGCTTCTTCTGTTTCAGCTATAAGGGTAAATAAAACTCAGGCAATGTCCCAGCTCGTCCTTGTGACATAAACGAAAGAAGAGTAAGAGGCAACGTTTACGCCAGTTTAATTAAGGAGGGCTCTTGTAACTTCGGGGGTATCGCATAATTTCACATGATATATTCATACAGGAGGTTTCCCGAGCTGCTCCGGTGAATCATTCCTGCTGCCAACGAAGGGTTCTGTCTTTATACATGTATGTAATTCGATTTTAATGTCCCCACTTTTCCATCTGCACATGTCCGGAAGGTAAGTTCCCGTGAAGAAGCCAGGGCTAGGAAACATTGCTCATCCCGGCCGGGACCCAGCCGCCCTCCCGTTTCCCGATCTCCCGGGAATGCGCCGGTAAGGGGGGGGGAACCGGGACTCAGCCGCCACCCCGGCCCTCCTGCTGCCGGCCTTCACCCGGGGATTGCGCGGGATGGGCCGGAGGCGCACGAGGACCGCCCCGTCTCCCCATCCCGCTGGGGGCCGGCGCCCTCCGCACCTGCGGAGTCCTCCGCAGCCTTCTGCGGAAGGTGGGGAGAGAGGTGGCGGGGAGCGTTCGGCTGCGGGTCGCCCGCGGGAGCGCAGCTACCTCGCTCAGCCCCTTCAGCCGTGCCTTCGGCTTCTTTTTCCCTCCCCGCTCCCCCACTGAGCTGTTTCGCATTCAGCTGGGTGAATTACTGCAATTATATATTCCTATTTAAAAGGGGGGGGAAAAAAGACAGAAAACAAAACACACAGGAGGAAAAGAATGTGGCGTCGACTAATTTAAACCAGTTCAAGTGGAAGGGCTGTCAATTCTTTAAGTAAATGATGCTGTGTTGATTCAGATGTTTCTCGCCGTAATTGCTGTCTGAGGGGGAACAGCAGAGGCTCAAAACCATCGGCTGGCAGCCGGTGCGGTAGGGAGGCGCCGGGTCGGGGCCGCCTTCCCCGGCCGGGCTCGGGCCCGGGCCCGCTTCTCCCCTCCCTGCCCGGGGAGCCGGCTGAGCAGGCTGGACGGCCGAAGGGCCTGACCTCCCTGCAGCAGTCTCTGTAGGTCGCGATGTCTTGGTGGGGAAGAAGCTAAGAGGAAGGGGAGAGGACATTTACGTCTGAAAGGATGAACCTCACTTCCCCCTGGATGTACACAGGCAGACTTATCTATCAATCGCACTTTTTATTGGGTGTCACCAGCTGGGGAGCAGTGCATGTTAAGTGATGCCATTAGACTGTAGTGCAACAAGCAGAGACGAGGTAATTGGCAGCAATTCTCAGACCCAGTCCGGTGACCTGTTAATCTGTTGCCACCAGCACTCGGCTGGGGGAAGAAAAAAAGAAAGAATGGAGAAAAAGCCTTTGACTAATCTCAAACCTGGTCAGCTTGTTAACATTCAACTCGTCAAAAAAGCAGGGTTTCTAGGGAAATCCCACCCTCGTTTAACCAGGACATTACTCCATTTGCTGAGTGTAATATATCGTCTGTAGTTTAATTTGTTCTCCCAGGTTTTGGGGATTTTTTTCTTCCCTTCCTTCATTTGGATCACATAAGGTTCGTCACCAGACGGTTGGAACGATGAACCAGAGGGGCTTTTCAGATCAAGAAGCTCTGTTCTGCAGCTCTGCGTTTGCACTTCCCAGCCAGAAAGCAGCTGTGTGATCAGAAAGTTTGTGAGGTACATGCAGACCTTCACCCCTCCAGAAACCTTGCCCACATAAACCTCCCTCCTTCATTCATAATAAAGCAGGGAAGGAGTTGCTGTACTTCTCACACTGGTGAGACTGTTTGGGTGGAAGGCTTTGTACAGCCCTTGGATCTTGGACCAAACATCCACAGTGGCTGGAGGTGTAAAAAAGAAACTTAAACAGGCTGAAAAAACAACTGTTTAAAAACAATTCCTTCACAAGGTTACTTCGTGTCTGAAAGAAGAGATAGGCCCTTGTGTGACTTAAAGGAAAACAGATATTGAACAGGTGGCTTGGAATCAGTGGTGTTTTGAAGAGCTCAGAGTAGAAACTGTGACTCCCCCCAACTAAAATTGTTTTACAGAAAGTGACGATCATATGGGACCTGCAGAACAGCCATTACGGTGTATTTTTTCAGCATTAAGAGGGGACATAAAGTGTGTTTGAGTTTGCTTTATTTTATTGCAGCTTTCCAGCCTTCCTTGTGGTGTGGTTTGTTTTTGTTTGTTTTTGTTTGGTTTGTTTTTTTTTTTTTTTTTATATTTTAAATGAAAAGATTTTCAGGAAAAGTCCATAAAAATTATCTTGTGATCTTACTATGAATATAAGGCTGAGACTGGTGGCCCTTACTCAACAGTGAACCACTTCAGAAATGGCTTCTGGGTCACACACATGGATACTCAGGGGTTTTTCCATTTTTCATAAATATTTCAAGCAGGTAAGTTTAAGACTTTTGTGTTGCTGATGAGCTGTTCTCTCTCTCACACATGCACATAGACAAGAGCTGCTTAGAACACACTTGGGTTTGAGTCCAAATCAATGAATAAATTATACAGATGGGTTTCATTACTTCTATATTTACTACATATAACAAATCAGCAAAAATGTTCAGCTCATTAGTCAGGACAATACAATGTTGGAGGGGTCAAATGCAAGAATGAAAGAAGTGTTAATTTTTTCCTGTAATGTGACTGATGGCTGGCTGAACCACTGTGGTTTATATCAGACCTTTCCCTTAATGTGACATACTTCTGTAAATCTTGTGAGAAAGTCCAAAACCTTAATACATGACAGAATTAAAAATAACTCCCTTAAAAAGACTAAATAACATGTTTTGGAAAGTCCTAGCTATGTGCACCTCGTGATACTATTTTAATGCTGAAGAACTGTATTTTATTTTATTTTTTTAATAAGAAATAGCTGCAATCCGGTAGCAGCTAAACCATTTCAGTAGGTATATGTAGTGTATTTGGGCAATACATTAAGGACTAGTAAATCTACATGTTCTAAAATAAAGGCTTTATGTTTTATCATACAGATGAAGATAAATGAGGCTGCCTTGTGTCACAAACGGCATCACAAGTCTTTACTTTCACTGCTAGGAGCTATACAGGTGACCTTGTAGTGTGAGTCCTTTCAGCTAATGGCATACAGCCACGCCAGTGGTGAGTTTAAGGTGTTCAGGGTACTACTATGTTCGATCCTATATTCATATGGCTCTTTGAGTTTAGGTCCCTTTATTTTTATGCTGCTGACTGATACAGACTCTGTGATTCATACATGGCTCAGAAAATCTTGTGTATGCCACAAAGACCATTACCAATTATGTATCTCTTGGACCATTTCTATTTAAGGAGAACCTCTTTCAGAGATACTGATCCACTGCTGATTTGTATAACCAGCAATTTACCCATGTGGTGGTTGGCGTGTCTCCTTTGTTTCTCTTTACATGACCATTCCCAAAGCTTACCACTGTCTCAGAGAAACACCCTCACTGACGTCCATTGTTTTTGCACAACACACAGCCTGATATTAAACTAATTTCCTCAGCACATGCAAAACTCCACTCAGAATGTGAAATTTCAGATCTTTTCTGTACTTAAACTCCATTCAACATCAAGGTGAGACGTAGATAGCAAGTTGGCAGGTTGGAACTAAAATGAGCTTTCTGCCAATGAGTAACAACCGTGTGTAATGGGAAAGACAAGGGTTTTCCATAGGAACCTGCGTCACAGACCACTCAAGAAAACATGGATATATTTCACCAGGTTCTGGATCAATCCAGAGTATTGCAGGGAGAAGAACATGAGCACTGCCTTCTGCATGTGCCATGTATTTTGATGTGGTCTGTGATACATACCTGAGTGTCAGCTGAACCCCATGGCACTGAGCCCTGCTGGGGGTGATGCTCTCAGGGACTGCTACTGAGCTGGCTAAATTCCCAACTGCCAAGCTCAGTCTGCTTGGGAAGTTTGGTTTATGCCAGCTTAAAATTTGGCCCCAGGTTACAAAAACCTGGAATATGAGCTTCAGAGTCAGAACACCTTTTAATAAGAAGAGACTTTTTAGCCTCTGAGAAGAGAGAACCAAGTAGACCACCCTGCTAATGCCTGCCTTCTGGTACCCTCTGGCATAGTGTTGCTTTCTCATTCAAGTAAGGTAAGCAGAGGAGATGAGTATCTTCTCACAGGTATTTTCAAGCTAGTCTGGCAAACCAGAAAGACTAATGCTTTTGCTCTGTATTTGCACAGCACCTAGCACAGCAAAGTCCTGCTCCATTACTGGAGCTGCCAGGGACTTCTACAGTACAAACAGCAAGTACATAATGCATCTGCTAGAGAGCTCACAAACCTTTTATGTTATTTATGTACTAATCTGAACAGTGTGGGCCAGATTTTGATCTTAGTTATTCTGGAGTAAATGAGATACGGGTTTGGCCTTACATCCATAAGATCTATAGTCAATCAGTGTTTCTAATGTGCTCATCATGGAAATATCTTGGCATTGTGCAGCTGGCCCACTTCAGTGTGACTAGAATAGCAAAGCATTATATTAAGCAAACAGAACAGTTTGATTTATAGATTTGTGGTAAGAATAGTTCAGTTTTCCAGGGTGTTCAATTTAATTAACATTCTCCAGGGAAAAAACTGCTATTGTTTCCCTAACCACATGCCTTCCAATACAAAATAAACTCTTGCTGGTGTGTATGTGCTGCTTAATTATCCTAAATGGTTCCTTTTGAAAGTTGTCTATTGACCTGCTTCTACACTTCACAAGTGGAGCATATCCTATTCACTCAAGAGTGTGTATCTACCTGCGCTTAGCAAGAAAGATATACCAGACGAATTTTAACACTGTTGAGACAAGGATACAACCTGCTGCATGCAGCATTTCCAAGTGGTACATGTGAATAAGGCTGCAAGGGGAATTTGTAAAGCCAAGTTAATTGCAACAATACCTGCAAGTCCTAATTACGGCTGCTGTTAGATGTATGTAGATGTCTGGGGAGAAATCTACTGTGAGGGGCTGTGCCTGGATGCTACTGGAGCACAAAGCAGGAGAGTAACGGACAGTCTATCTGTCTGGCCTGCTGCAGACCAAATCCTGCTGCCAATATTCACTTCAAGCTACTCCATGGTTTTGATGTTCTGGTTTGTAGAGAAGCAAACTGCAGTAAATGCAGGTCCCAGGCACTCAGATCACACCTTGCTCACAAGGCTGTGTAAATCACACTGCCTTTCCCACCAGCATGGTGTCTGACTCACCATCTCCAGATTTGTTGCTTCGTTGTGGCACACTCACTTCTTGAGAGTGCTGACGTTCAGAAGAACGAGATGGTGGAGCTGTCTTGACTCCATTTATTCCAGCACTTAAGTGGAAACAGAACTGGGCCCAGTGAGCATTGCAGTGTGGGATGACAGGAGGGTGAGTTTCCGTGTAGTTGAGTCAGTAGTGAGAGCTGGCTGTAGCCAGCTCTGACTGAACACAATAAACAATTCCACTTGCAACATACTGTACTATTTAAGGGCTCAGAGATGCCAGTGGGAGTTTTGCCTGAATAGCAGGCAAATAACAGGTCCTTATTCTCTATCATGTCTCATGAAATATCACAGCCCCACATGTGTTGCAGAGGCAAATATTCAAGCGGCGGTGATAAGGGGGAGACAGGAAGGCGAGCGGTGTGGAGGGGCAGTGCCACTCTCCCTCCGGCTGGTGAGTTCCCACCCCTACTGGAGCCATCCAGAAGATGTTCTGTGGATGGCATTGTGTGGGTCGGGGAAGCTACACAATTAGTCCCTAGAAATTATGGATTAACTCTGTAAAGTAAGTGACATAATTGCGATGATTTCCCTTTATAACTAACATCTATTCACCTCCACCGCTGTCTCTCCATTAGGTTTGCTTTCTGATGACACCATCCTATTTTTTTTTACTCCTTTTGTGTGAAAGAAATGAATCCAAATTTTAGGGAACGATTATAAATATTTTTCTCTGCTGTACAATGTGCAAACAATTTAATGAATGGTCTCAGAAGACAAGCTATGTTGCTTTCCTCCTGCATTATTGCTAATTCAAACACAAAGCAACAGGTTAAAATATATTCATATGCTCATTCGTGAGATCCTAAAAAATAAAACTTGTCAGAACAAGTGGCAGATTTCTTCCTAATATTATTATATATAGTTTTCACAAATGTGGAGGCAGCTTTTCAGAGAAGCATATTTTAAACACATCTAAATTATATTAAGAGTCAAGGCCCAATTTGGTAACAAGCTGTGAGACATCAAGGGTTCTTTTAATGAAGAATTCACGCTGGAAAAATGTATGTCACAAGACATATGAATAGATGCCTCCATGATTACTAACCCTTTGCTCCCCGTACATTGATTTATGGTTAAACTCAAATCCACAGAAAGTGATTCAGATGAAGTCCTTCACTCCAAATAGCCATTTGGGTCTCTTCGCTAGTACACATCACTCCAAAACAAAGCGGCATCAGCAAAGATGCCTGAGGTTTGATTTGAATTTTGCTCTAGTTGACTGATACTATTTATACCCTGGGCTAATCAGAACCAGGGCTGTTTCATCATACTAAATGTCAGGAAAAATATATCATGTGCATCAAGGGAGAAATCTTGGCCCCACTGAAGTCAATGGCAAAACTCCCATTGATTTCATTGGGGCCAGGATTTCACCCTGAATAAAAACTCATGTTTTATACACAATTTAAATGGCAATGGGTTTATCTGCTAGTGTTTTTAAGAATTGTTTTGGAGAAAAATATATTACTGAAATGTAGTTATATATTTATTTAGCCTTTACAGAGCAACTGATGTTTTCACAAGCAGTGCAAAGGCATTTAGCTGGAGTACCTCAAGGCTGAAGTTGTATCATATGCAATTGGGTAACTATTAGAAGACGTAACTAAATGTGATTCAATGTCTTCAAACACAATTTCACTAATAAGCTCTTGAGTTTGCATCTGGATGAGCCAAATGTGAATATTTTTCCTTCTGGATGACGTAATAGCTCACCAGGGCTCCAGTGCAACGGATGTAACATATTTGATTTGATGAGCCTGTTGGACATGAGAAGGAGCTTGCAGTTGTCTCTCAGTCTTACTCCCACACTAATTGAACACAGCCCAAGGCTTGTCGGGTTAGAGCAGTTATGGAGAAGACTTGTTGTCTTTGGTATTGTCCTCGGCACAGGAGATGGACAGAATGTCACTGCAGGCTTTGAGCATCATCGGAAAGGTTTGGGGAACCTCTAAACTCCAGATTTATTGTTCTTTTAAATCAAAGGATTCTTGTCTTTCTTTGTTAGCATTGTAAATGAGCAAAGTGTTAGGATTTATAAGCTTTCACATTTGTAGAAGTCACATTCTGCTGAGACAATTCACAAGCAGAAAAATAGGCTTGATTTCACTGGCTAATTAGTTAATGGTGCGTATTTCTTCAGCTGTGTACTTAATACTTTGAAAAGTATCATGGGATCAAGAAACTAGCTTTGCATTTCAAAAGAAGAGCCAGTGGAAAGAAAAATCCCTGTACATTAACAACTCAGTGATTGGAAAGTACCATGTCCCCACTTAAAAGTGCTTTAAAAAGATATGTTGCAGTCAGTGGATCTCTCTTCTAACCAAACCCATAAATCCTGTGTACAAAATGCTCCCTCATTTTGACTGGATCTATTCAAATGGATTAATTTTTCTCAATTTTGTCTGAAAACCACACTGTGGCATCGCTTCAGCACTAACTGCCCATCTTACACAGACACCAGCGGTTCCTGAAATACTTAGGTTTCCTGTGAGTTTAGAATGGTTCCCTCCCAAGCACTCACTTAGTCTGATCTTGTTTAAATTATGTGAAAGGACAAAATTATAGCCTTTGATGGTATGTTGTGAAAACTTTTTTTTTTTTTTAAACTAGTATAAGAAACAAAAGCATGGAAAAACAGGCAAATCATGACTTATGGGTGAGTGGCTAATTTGGAGCTAATTTGTTTTCCAAACATTTATACTTCCTAAGAAACAGTTTCTCCAAAAGAACAGCTTCTGGAAGTGGGTACAGCACTGGTCAGAGAAGAGGAAAACATGACATTTGATGTAGTCACCTCTATTAAGGTCCTGTCCAATTAGGTTTAACAAGGCAGAGTTAGAGCTCTATCTTAAAATATACTGAGGATAGGAAAATATTAAAGAACAAAGAAGCCTCTGGTCTCAAAGGATCAGGGAAAAGAATTTCAAGCTATCTTGACGAATCAGTGTAACCACAGCTTGACAGAGAGACAAAAATAGGATAACTCTGGCTCTGAGGATTGGTGTTCAGATTCAAAAAGCAAACAACAACAACAACAAATCCTTTCACTTCTAGACCACTAACTTGACTCCATAAATCAGTTATTCATGATCATCTGATAGTTATTGAACATGTTCTCTCTGGAACAAACTGGTGGTCTCAATATCAGCTTTAGGAGACATATGATAGTATTCATACAAAACAATTTTCTGCTTGGCATTATTGTTGACCATCTCCATAGGAAAGCCAAAGGACCGATGGATTATTAATGGTGAAAAATCTCAACAACAGTTAAAGTTATTTATTTTTATTATTAATTCACAAGATGAAATTATACAATTGTCCAAGGATGGCAGAAATTATACAGCCAAATGGGATTCCTGTAAATCAGGGCTGAGATATGGGATGCAAGCTGCAGTTGGATTAGGAAAGCATCTGTAGTGGCTGCTAACTTGGCTTAACAACAGAGGTTGAACCAGGATTGTCAGTGCTTTATTGCTGAAAGCACCAGCTACTACTGCATGAACCAAGAGTCCTACCTTTGTAGCCAGAGGCTGCAACAGATTCCACCCTGCCTGGAGATGCACTGTGATGGGGATGACCAGTAACACATGCTCACCAAAGGGTCGTGTCCTTTCTCCTGGCTTTCCCCCAGCAGTTCTAATCCCTTTTGCATGGTGACTTCTCCAGAGGATGCCACAACAGCTAGGAAACTGATGTCTTTCCCAGGCAAAAGCATGAGTTGCACTAAGGCTAAGAAAATACCATGTAGTGTGCAGTGGTCACAGCTCCTCTCCTCTGCCCTGGCAGGGATTGATAATACACCTCCACTGGTGAGCTACTTTTGCACCAGGTCTGTCTTTGCTTCCCCATCTTCTCTGGATGAGCAGAATGAAACTGTCACAAAGTTAATCACTCCTAACTCCCTTGTGATCACTTCACCAAGTTTGGAAAGAGGATTGTCACCAAATCTGTGGTAAGAGCTTGGAACATAACACTTCATCATTCCTGTGTTGGCCCTAAGGTGGTAATTTAAGTGAGTTTTGTATTCTGTGCTGATTTATGGTGGCTAAATTAATGTAATAAAACTTCCCAGGCCTTTTTCATGTGTATTATTGATAAAAACACTCACTAAAAGAAATGTGAAAATCCATCTTTGCGAGCTCTAATACTTGATGGTGGCATCTGTTTTTCATTTAATAAGATGACTGAAATGAATGTAACTACAAAAAACTCAAACAACTGAATGTATATATATCATTGCGCAAAAACGGCAATTTCATCACTCACTGATAATCAGCCCTGATTTATTTGAACAGACTTTGAGGGTCTGACTTCACTTCTCACCCAGGGCTTGAGTTCAGCAGGAGTTTTCCTTAGGCAGGGTCTTAGAGATCTGACCCAGACATATCCATTTGCAACAACATCCACTGGAAAGGGCTTTGTACATTGTAATAGCAGAGTGGATCAGAAGAAATTAAGTTTCCATTCACAGCCTTTTGTGCTTTGCCATAGCTTTAGGATGGTTACTAAGTGAGTTCGAGTACCTTTTGCAGCATCTTATGACAAAATGGTCCATTCGTGGAATGACACCATTTATGGATATAGAAAAAATATCTTTTATCATACGTCATATGTAAAGGTCACCTAAAGGATTAAAGAATGAAGATACCTGAAAACAAGACAGTGTGCTGTGCATTATTCAGCACCACAGAAATACAATGTGTAGGAAAAAAAGGAGACTCTCTGAAGAATGTCTTGATTGATAATATCACAGAGAATAACTGAGACGTGTGGCTGAAGCTGGCTGGACTGGTGTTTGTGATCAGAAAGGACTTACAAGAGATGCTGTGCTTACTATGTACTTCACATATTTGTACATGAAGCTTACTATACTTGCTATGTACACATAGCTTTGTATGTGAATTTATCACTGACACACAAATAAGACAGCACAAGTGTAAGGTAAATAATCTCTCTCTGTGCAGGGTGATGGCATGCTTGCAGTTCAATAAAGAGCTGGTTACCACCGCAGATACAGAAATTCCCACCAAAAGAACTGTTGCAGCTCTGCTGTACCATGTAGCAGTCAGATTTAAAGCATGGGCAGGTAAGGGCAAGGCAAATAGGACTGCTACTACATTTTCCCTGGCACAGCACTCCAGGTATACTATAGCTTGAGCTGAAACTTTGCTGTTGCATTGATTTCCATTTACTCTCTTGCACAGCCATTGACATCTTGTAGAGTGATGGGAGACATCAGTTTTCCAGCATAAAATCACCTAAATGCCAAACAACACAGGCTAAGCACTTTCCTGGAACAACTTCTTCTTGTCATTTGCACAAAATTGTGCTGCCTTTGTACTCATGAATAACAGGCAATGATAACAGTGCAACCAGGACAAACTTCATGCCAAATTCATCAGTCAGGCAATCATCTCTGGGTGCCACAGTGACAGCTGTTCACCTTCTCGTAACAGGATGAGGAAACCTGGGCCAATGAGTAGGACATTCAGTTAGGATGTGCCCCTCAGCGATTCCCCAGTTATTCCAGCATCTTTTCCTAATGGTGTTTCTTTCATGTTGCTTAATGTGCAAAATCACAGCTGTATAGCTGTGCAATGTAATAGTGCCAGATCCTTAGGAATTTTGGACCTGCAGCCTTCAATGAGCATTGGGGGAGTTATCCAGGCTCAGAAGACATCCATCAGGTCCTTACCCCAAGTAAATCCTCCACCATCTGCTTCATTCCATATCCTCTGAAGCCAGTGGGAGTCCTACCATATAATTCAATTGAAATTGGCCCAGGACTCACCTAAAACCACACCTGTTCCTTACAGCATAAAGTGATAAGCTGCAAAGGTTTGTTTTTTAATTGGACACTTAATACCAGCTTTGGCAGGTGATTAAACTGTGATTTACTTCCAAGGGAGATAAGAAATATATTTCTAAGGAATTCTGGATAGGTGGTTTAAGAACACAGTAATTATAGAGAGACAGTTTTGGAAGAACTGGGCAAATTAAGGGAGAACCAGACATAAATAAGGGAGTTATTTTTCTCCTTACACTCAGAAGACTAAAAGGAGATTATAAAATTACAAGAAATTATAGCAGTGTTTCAGTAGTTAGAAAATAAGAGATTCTGAGTGGACATAAGAATTGCCTAACCAATATTTAATAAGGAGCCAACAAGGAATGTATTTCCACTCCAACTGAAATAGAAGTGGCCGGTGCTATCAGAACATCAATGTATACAAATCAAACAATAGAGCTTAACTATCTCCCCTGGGTAAAATAAAGAGGCATGAAGTAGGGACTTGTCAGTCATTGAGACCTTTATTAATAACAACTGCAGTTTAAAGAGCATGGGTTCTAGTACTTCAACAGAGGAAGCTGCGGCACTCCAATAAGAAAGCAAACATTTCAGAGCCTGTAAAGCAAGATTATATTTCAGAGGGTAAAAAAAGATAAAATTTTTAAAAACAAACTAAATGATTGCAATGAGATCTGGGACACTAAAAAAGCATTTTTTTCTTTTGCATAATAAAAGTACGATATTCTCAAGTATTGTATGAGAATTCTGTAACTGGTGTTGTGGCAAATATACAATGGGAAAAGAGAACAACAGTTCAGCCTGGTCAAAGAATGGGTTTCATCTGTTATACTTGATGGGCTTCACAACAAGTTTTTGGTATTTTACAAGTAGTGTAATTTTTCAGCTGTATGCTTCTGTTTGACTGAGGAAGATTACTTCAGGCCTCTCTGTGTTAACCATATTCCTCTATGAAGAAGGCATGTTAAGTACTGGGGTTTGGATAACTGTGAAGACAAGATGGGAATCAAAATTATTTATCCTCAGCATCCATACGTGGACTGTATGTATTGCTTTGGGCATACATAAAAGTGGCTGAATGTAGCTACTATTTTGGGCTACACTATCCCCACTGAACCTTCCTTTTCCTCTGTTTTGTTTGTGTTTCCACAAATCTAACAGGAAAGATCAGCTCTGGTGGATAGTTCTGCTTCTGCCCCTTGAGGACCATATGTCTTCGAGTCATTCTACTCAACCCACCTCTATTCCATATGTGTTACAATGGAGCTCACAGCAGTATAAAGTGTCACATTAGCCTGTGACACCCCAATACCACTTTAAGCAATTCCTTTGTCACTCTGTGGTCTGATGGGTTTACTGGTAATTGGATCGTTTCCATCGTCGGTTTTTTTGCAATCTGTTGCTAGCACAGGTGTTTGCTGGCACTATAAAGTACATGCAGTCTCAGACACAACTCAAAGGGGTTTTCTACCTGTCTCCTCATAGTTCTGAGTTAACCATTGTTCACCTCTAAAATAAATATTTTTTCTTTGTCCCTTCCTTGGGAATACTGAAAAGAGAAGCATCCTGTATGTTTTGTGTAAGGAGGTCAGAAGCTGTAGTAATTATATAATAATGGCTTGGAAAGGCAGTATTTCAGGACAAGGTGTTTCAAGGCAACAACTTCAGTCATAAGAATGACAATGGTATTTATTGCAGGAAATCCCTTGCAAGAAAAATATCTGCCTATTACAGACAGCAATAAAGTAAAAAATTTTGCCTTAAGCATATTTCTTCCTAAGGCAGATCAGTAAATATCTGAGCTGCAGAAACATTAAAATACCTGTAACTAGTAAGAATTTACAGTTCTACAAAAATGTTGTCAACAATGTGTATAGGTGCTTTAGAGATAAGTAGGTATTTACCAGAGATTTATGGATTATGGTATTCTGTGACTTCATAAAATGCGGGGAATCTGAATGTATGACTATTTGACTGGTCAGCAAAAGACTCTTCTTAGACTATTAGGCTGTGTCATATATCATTCCTAAGGTTATTTCCTTGAAAGGTCTTGGAAAAGGTGTTGTATATCACAAATAGCCTATGACCTCAGAAGTCAGACTGGAAGCACCTTTCCCTGCATTAGTAGTTGAAGTTAATACCATTTGTTTTTTTCAAAACAAAGTAATTATTTTGAGGTTTAAAATATTTTTTCTCCAGATTGAATCCATGACCTCAACATTATGATAAGTTTGGTGTGAGTAATCAACCTTATTTCTTAGACTGATGATTCATCATGCACTCATGACTTTCTTGTGCACTGGTACAACACATTACAAGAAAATGGAGTTAAATACACTAATTTAAAATGATTTGAAGGGAAAATCAACCGCACTCATCTGCTGCTTTCATGAAATGTGTTTCTACTGCCCACTGGCCTTGCCAAAGTCAGGATTTTACCTTTAAATTTCATAGCTAAATAACATACAGTGATACTACATGTGACACATGTGGGATACTGGTATTGTGGAGTTCATGCTAGCTGCTTTTATACATCGAATTGACCTGCAGACACATTGGACTCAATGGTCCAAGATCAGAAAGGCCAGAAATAGGAGAGGAAATTGAATAGATTGAATACAGTAGGGTAGTTGGGACCTGCATCTCTGTAGGTGAGCTATCCATTTATATGTTCCTCTGTGTTCCCCCCTGATTCCTCTCCTTTCCCTTGCTCCTTCGCAAAGGGCCTGGCCTGGCTGTACCTGCCAACTTGAAAAGCTTGGCTGGAAGTCAAGACATGGATCTATTGGTGAAACCACAGCCAGGACAGATTGCCTGAGAGCCTTGCCCTGGGTGGGATGATGGGACAGGGAAGATCAAAAGGGAATGGAAGTTACAGGAAAGACCAATCTGTGTGGAGATTTCAGTGTGGTTTCTCTCTTCTTTTCATGGAAAAGAGCATCAGGAGCCAAAGAAATGCCTTTATTACTGGAAAACATCTGAAAAATGAAGCGGCAGAGAAACCAATCAGCACAGGGGAATTGCAGCAGCCAACGAGAATGGAGGGATTTGCATATCCAGAGTGAAGCTGCTGGGAGAGATCTGCAAAGGGATTATGCAAATCCCTGATTGGGTGAGTGGTGGCTGATTGCCAGAGCAGGGGGATGCACACACTGCTCTATACCTGGGCAATGATTATGCAAATTACCCACCCACCGCCAGAGTGCAGGGCGATTGGCTAAAGGAGAATAACTCCGGTTATTCATCAGTAAGTGTGCAGCATTCAGCACTCAGGCCATCACACCACTCTTGGTATAGAATAAACAGGAGAGTATGACTGCCACTCCTTGCACAGCTCCATGGGACACATCTAACATTTGACTGATGGGGTGGTAATTAAACATCCCTATCAAGCAGAAGTGAATCTTTGGATGGCCATTTTAATTTGCTGTGAGTCTGACATCAAAAGGATAAGAGAATGGAAGCTCAGATGAAAACTTCTTCATGTTGGCTGCAGTTTTCTGATCCCAAGGAAATTCTACTATTTGTCAAAAAAGGGATGCACCTGCAGAGTGGATGGGCTCAACTCTTAACATCACACTATGCATGGGAAAGATCTGGAGGGATGTGAGATGTAATTAAAAAGGATGATTTTAATATTTATTCCATGTTTTTTTTAGGGGTTCAATGACATCTATATTTGTAAGAAAATGAAGATATTTCCCTGATATACTTACAATCAAAATTCAATATTTCAGAAGTTTTTTCTATTCTTTTTTATTCCAGTGTGTACAGTTATGTGCCTATATGCATGCAATACAACATCAGTTCTCAAATCCAGCATAGTAATATATCATTATAATTTATTTTTGTTCTGAACAGTCTCTGATGTTTTCAGGAGCTTTTCACAAAAGGCATCTCATTCCCATGGACACCTAAGCCCAAAACACCTTTATAATTCTCACTGCAGAATGTTGGAAAGACATGACTTAGAAATCCTAGAAAATGCACTAATTACAACTAATTGCAGGGTGGAATTACTGCTCTTCAGTTTCCATAGCAGATTGGTTCAGCTTGTGAGGTGATGGGGCCAGTTTAACAAAGGATTATATCTGTGGAATAGATGGATGTATTGGAAGAAAAGGAGAAAATTGTCCATCTCATATTGTAGCACAATATAAGATCTCACTGAACTTGTTGACAATGAATTCAAACACACAGTGACAGTCACATGAATCAGACCTTCAGTATGTCAGGACTATAAGCTGTTTTCATAATAAAGTCCATGCCACTGAGAAAAAGAGTAAAAAAAACCTCCATGAATTTTTCCACGCTGAATTTTCTCCCTAATTATTCCCCTGGGTGGGCAGAATCCTCTTCTGTATGTAACAGGTTATTGGTGATATTGACAAATGTTGTTAGTCCTGAGGGACCAATTAATTTTAACAGAGGCTCCACTGAAAATCAAGGAATGAGGCCAAATATTATTCCAGTGAAAATAAGCGATCTATTACATTTGGGAAAAAGAAAGGGGAAAGATATAAACGTATGAGGCAGAAAGGGAAACTTAAGTGTGGTCTAGGCAGGACAGGGTGCAAAAACCTGGCTAGGGAAGTCCAAGGTTCCTTAGTCCCTCCATTCATAAACCAATTAGTCTATTTTGCTGTATTTATTCTCAGAATTATCTGCCCACTGCCAAAAGATGGATTTTTGAAACCCAAAGGTAAGATGTGGGTAGCTATTCCTAGCTGCCACAGGGTATGGTTAGTGATACAACACAGGGAGCTGTGGACAGTAGAAGCTTACAGTAGGTGTTTTCCAATTAATGCTCCGCTCTCTTTTTAATACACTAAGAAATATTTGAAGAATGGTAACTTACAATAATTGATAACTCCCAGAATGTTTCTAGCCAGCTTTTGTGGAGATATAGAACAAACACGTCTTAAATAACTTGCGTCTGGCATTACAGTTATTCTGTAAAGAAGCAAGATTTGAATAGAAAAGGATGTGTTGTATTTCATTTGTGAATTCACTTCTCAAAGAAGTTGCCACCTCAAATGTTATATAAACACATGCACACTTACATAAACATGTATTATCTATTGATACCAGAGTTGGTTAAAATGTTTTGCTTTTCTGAAAGCCTAAGTGAAAGTTCCCACAGACATTTTACATTTTTAATTAAATAGTTAATTCCCTCTTTTTTTTTTTTTTCTTTGATGAATTATTTTTCAAACATTTTTTGGTGACATTGTGAAAAAAAGGACACAGGAACATTGAAAAAAGAAACAGCTAGTAAAGGGGAAGAAAAAAAAAAAATCCTACTGCCAAACACAAAAAATATATTTTTAACGGAAAAGGGGAACATTGTCATATTAAAAAACTTAACTGATGAGAACTATTTACAAAGTACTTCATATTCAGACAATTCAAAAGTGGAGGTATTCAGAAACACTGTGCAGACTTGTCAACACGTCTTCTTTACATGATGCTAGATTTTCACAGTGACTTATGGCTTCTGGTCAAGGGATCCCAAAACTTCTTCTCAATCTGTGCAGTTATTAGACCATTTTCTCCACCGCTGAAATCCACCTAGGTCTGGGATGAAATGAATTCTGCAGATCTATCATCATGTGGCACTGCTATGTGATGCCTAAGGACAGAAAAGGTAGGAAAAAATTTCTAAGATCGGTTTATTTTCTGAGGTCAGAATGAGACTATGACATCAGAACTGGTACCTATCTTCTATAAGAAATATTAAAGGCTTTTTATAGGGGTTGCTAACAGATAGAAATAAAAACTGTTCAGGAAAGGGAATTGTAAGATCTTCTAAGCAGTTTTTTAGAATGGTTTATAACAGCTCTTTTTGCCAGCAAACTGGCTTCAGTTTCCTCTTGGCATTCTTGCATCATTAAGGATAACACGATTATACCAATGGGAAACTCTATCCCTTATACCCAATGGAAATGCTGATCTTGCTGACAACCCCGTCTCTGTGTTTGACCCACAACCTGAGGATCCTGTGGGGAGCACACAATAGTTCAGGTTTTCTCTCCTTCAGTCCGATAGTGTCAGTTTCATTCACATAATTAGAGGTAGGATTTGGTCTCACAATTTTATATCTAACTGCTGTGATTCCGCCCTGCCTTTCTCATGGCTACCAGGCAAGCAAGTGGAGACCAAGGTGAGTAGAGGAGCCCAAGCTCTAAAGATAGACTTCAGCCCTGCCTGATACAATTCTGCTGTGGGGTTTGGTGTGCTCAGCTAGGAAACCTGCACCAAGAAGTTACTGATATTGAGAGTTTCTGTCTTACAGACACTTGTCACAAATGTATTCTAGGGACCCCCTCCCTGCATTACATACTTGTCAAATCTAATTTAAATAAATTAATGGTCCTCAGAATACATAGTGATTCACTTTTTAATCTGATTTATAGTTTTAGTGCTTGTGAACTCAGTCTATCAACATAGCCCCTGGAAGATCAGTAAGGGACAAAAAGATGGAGATATCCTAGGAAACCCTGTTAATATTTCCTTTCTGTTGTCCTGCCAGAGCAGAAGATATCTGGGTGGGTAATCTTGTTCCTGGACTGAGGAATCTGAGGACTTCCTAAATGTCTTGTGCAGCTGTCAAGTGTTACAGTACCTTAATTAACATTTTAAAATGATTTCTACCTTCTCCCCTCACATACAGGTATCTCTCCATCAGCTGAAGTCTCCAGCAAGGTGAGCAGGAAAGGCTCAGCATGTTGTTTCTCAAGGCACTCTGGATGGTGTTAACTACCAGCCTGCAGGGGAGTTGCTGCAAGGGTTTGGGGACCTGGCATGGAACTGATCTGACCTTACTGACTTGGGGGGCTTTTTTATAAAAGCTGTAATTCTGCCGTGCATAGAAAGGCTAATCTTTGGTGATGGGAAGGTCATCACCTAGTCCTCACTATATGGAATGGAGGTAGGCAGTAAGTATTTTTCAAGGATGTTTCAGTCTAAATAATTTGACCTTGTCATTGTGAAAGCCTAACAAGCTTGAGGCAAAAAGCCAGATGTTTCATTTGTTGCAGAACTTGTTTTTATCTGGTTTTACACAGAGGTGTTTTGTTTTTGTTTTTGTTTTTTTTGTTTGTTTTGTTTTTCTCCTTCTTTTTCTCAGGCTTGGACTGTAAGCTGCAGCTATCAATGAAGCATTGATTCTTGTCAGTTTGCAAAGAATTAAATAGAGAATGCCAGCCCTGCTGCAAGAGAGAAGTCATGGGAACAGGAAAAGATCACGACAGAACCGAGCTGTGCTACAGAGCTTTCCCCTCCAGTTGAAATCCATCTCCCATCCCACTCGTGTTGGTAAAGAATGAAATTTGTGATGAGTCAAGGCTGCTTCGTCATCTGCGAAATTGTTTATATAGTGGAGAATCAGAGAGAAGTGCTGTACTGTCTCAGCTGGTGATCTCTGTTCAGCTCCTTGTGGGCAGGTGTCCCAGTCCCATAAACCACCACGACAATTGACATTAATTGGCACCCTTGTTGCAGTCTCAAAGGGGAGGCTAAAGATTTAATGGGCATTGAGAATGAATTATTCCCATATGCCTCAAGGTGGTCCCTCCAGAGCTGTGCTGAGACATACAAGCAGGCCAGTGCTAGACACCTGAACTGCCACCCTTGTGATGGATTTGCTTTACTGATATTTTTAAGGACTGAGGCAAAAGGGATAAATGAGAAAGCTAGAATAACAGGGGAAGTAAAAGAACAACATGTTGTTTCTCTGGGACAGCTTGGAACTGAGGCAAATATTTTTTCCTGGAAGAATGTGAGGCAAAGTGGGTGAATTCTTCACTTACGTAAATTAGTGAATGTCTTGACTTCATGGAGGTAACAAGTTCATGTGAATGTACAATTAATACTAAATGCTGCCATTCTTTGAGAGCTGAGTGATTTCACCAGCTACTTACTGATGTAATACAGAGTTTATTATCACCTTAAATGGGCAAGTGTTAAATATATGTATTATTTTTAGATAGAAGCTGTTTAAAATGAAAGTTACAAAGCATTCCATGGAGGAACAGTTTAGTTCTGAACCTCCCTGGCTCCTTTTTCATTTCATTTATTATGATTTGTCCTAAGACGGAAAAACAAGCGCTTTTTTTTTTTTTTTTTTATTGTGGGCTGCAAGATTTTAGAAATAATAAAAGAATGCTTTGGAAATGTGTCATCTCTTCACACATGTAACTCAACAGCTTAGGAGGCAAGATTTCCCAGTGCTAACTACTCTCCTGTCAGTTATCTATCTATGTCCAAAACAATTTATTTTCAGATTGACTATAAAAGCAAGGCATCACATAATTGTCTGGCTATAAAATCTGTAAAGTATTGCACTACTGGGGCTCATTAGTAAAAGCATAGATGCTTTTTAGTAATCCATAAGGTGATACTTGTTAATGAATGCTGCAAATTAGTCTACTAACTACCTAAAGATTAATAATAGATATGTCTGCTGCAACAAACAAGTCAAAAATCTCTGGAGAAAACTAGAGAAAGTGGATAATAATTAGAATAAAAGCACAACAGATATTCTTATATTTGCAGTTTTGATCCTATCAAGTAAATGGTAGTTACAGTTCGTGTTGTGTTTGTGGTAAATAGACTGCTCTTGGAGAAAGCTTATAGTCTAAGAACGCTTCACGCAGCTTGGCTGATGGATAGGAAGTGAAAGTGTTTTTTAACTTTGGTTAACGGGTTTAATGGTGCCTAATTTCAGGAAAGTTAAGCAACTTTACAAGACCTGAAACCTTACGGAAGTTAGGTGATCTCTGTGGAACACTGTCCGTCTATTTCAAAGGAACCCAAAAACAGGCACAGAATCACAGGTTGGAAGTGACCTTGAAAGATCATCTAGTCCAACCCCTCTGCCAGCAGAGGATAGTTGACAAGAACTCTCATAGTTTTTGGCTTAGTAAAGTCTCTGGCTTACTGCAGTCTGTCAAACTCAGTAAAGGAAGTATAGAGGATGAGCAATGTTTTGAGACTTAATATGTTAATGGCTCCAGTCATGAGAATGATTAAAAATTGAACAAATATCTCAGTAGTGAATAGGACTGGACATCTCCAAAGTCCTTAAATCATAACTCTAAAAGTTTGTTTCTTTGACACGCATCATAATGTTGGTCAACCTGTGCTGTTGACCAGCCTTTGGAGGATGGTGTACAGTGCATCATTCCTGCTCATACAGGTACCAGAGTTGACTCGTGCAGAGGTATCCCAGTGTCCATTTTGACGGGGTCTGTGTATCACCAGAAGGATAAACAGGTCTAGAAGAGGTTATGTGAGTCACTGAGAGCAGTGATGGCTGTTACAGACAACTGTGTAATAGTCATATGGGCCCAATCCAGGCAGATCCACAGAGCGGCCACTGCATGAATCCTTGTGCAGCACAGCCTGTCTCCCTGCATTCTTCAATGGACCCTAGCAGCTATAGCTTCAGCCTTTTATTATTCTGTGTCCCAGAAAGACAGCAGGTGAAATCAAGGGCTGCACAAATATCTGAGGTTCCTGCAAAAGCACTCAGCTGTAACTGTGTTCCTGTTCCCATGTCAAATGAAATGCCCAGGTGATCCTAAAACCCAAAACACCTAAAAGAGAAAGTCCAGAACATCTCAATGGCCCCCGACAGTCTTTTGAATCTAACCAAACATAACCAAAATGGCTTCTATGGGGTGTAGATGATATGAACTCATGCTTGTTGTGCATCATCTCTGACCTAGAGTTGCTCATTGAATCTATGGGAACACACTCAAATGACTCCTTTAAGCTTTAGATCAATTTTCTCCCCTGGCAAATGAAGACCTGTCAATTCTCAAGCCCTCACAAGGCCTGCCGAATGACACATAATTCTGCCAAAACCTATGGTGACTTCTGGAGATGAGGAGGTTCTCTACAAAGAGGAACCTCACAGTTTTGTTTTGCCTTCAGATGCAAGAAAGCACAAGTTACAAGACTCTTGAGATGCCTTCTGCTGCTCTCTACCCACACTTCAGCAGTGATTAAAAATACTTTGTCCACAATAATCCTGCACAGCACAATGATCTCAAATTGTAGATAAAACTACTCAAAGACAATGATTCATAACTTGACTGGTATGCAGAACAAGCAAAAAGGCAATTTAATTTGTACATGTAAGCACACACCAGTCCCTGCACAGTATCCCTCCAAATGGGTAAGTTCTCTATGAGTTTCTGCTTATATTAAAAAAGATTCCCAGATGGTCCTGTTTAAACAATGTCTAAATAAATACTTTCTCGATCATTTCATAAGTTGCTATAGTGCCTCAAGACACTCAGCAAGCACGCTCATGGATGTATGTTTGGAAATAGATGGTGTAATTGTTATAACACAGTGTTGTGCTGGTCTTTCAGCATTTGGAGCTCCTGCTGGTCAAAAAAGATGTGTTGATTCAAAATATGTGTCTTCCACATTCAGGATTGATTTTTCAGTGTTGTTTGCTTCCTGAAAGGCAGCAGTGGAGTCTGAAGCTCTGATAATTTATTTTTCAGGCATCCTGACCTACTGGATGTAGCACTGGGTGCTTCGCAGACACCTACCACTGTCCTGCTGAATTGCCTGAGGTAGATCTTACCCCATCCTCCATACTTTGTTTTTCTCATCTGTCAAGTTAGGGCATGACATGTAGATTCCCATGGTAAAACTCTGAAGTCTGTAGAGGGGAGGGTCTCCATAGTGCTAGATAGCTACTGTTATACAGACTTTAAATCACTGTTACACGTCCTCTAACTCATTGTTTGCCTTGCATGGTTAGGTAGAACAGCAGCTTTGGATTTGACCCAGAACTGATGGTTCAAGTGACTTGGCATATTAGATATTCCTCAACACTAGTTAAAAAAATACAACCTACTTTCTTTTACTAGTACTGATGAAAACTTGATTTCTAAAGGAAACTTCCCTATCCCGACAAGGCTCTAGGGAACTACATAGTAGAAAAGACATAATAAAATTCAAAGTAAAAACCAATATGAACATTTACCAGAAGGTCAAAACCATTTAAATTATAAAAATTCAGTAGTTAAAACCATAGGGAGCTTACTGTTCACACAGTATTGAAAGTAAAATAAAAAGGGCACTTCTTTATTTAAAAGTGTGAGTACTTGTTATTTTTAAGTAGGATTAAGTATCTGGACTTCCAATTACACAATGGAAAATCCCTTTTTTATTGGTAAGATTTTAATTAAGTACCTTGATTTCTATAAATGAGAGCTTCATTTGACACTTGTGGCCAACTTTGAATAAGTGCTAATAGAAACTGAGTAAATTCTGCTGAACTATATAATGCTGGGTGCTGCTCAAAGAGAAGTCTGCCTCCAATTTCAATTCCTTTAGTGAAGATCTGAAATAAGCACATTGAAGTCAGTGTTGCACTGGTAGAAATCAGAGTAAGAACTGAGTCATGCCTAGGCGTACATTAGTTACTGTGCTCAGTATGGAGATATTGTATTGGTGGATACTATGGAAAGATACATAAAATTAAAAATATTTTTTAAAGCCCTGTTACATCAGATGACTTGTAAAGGAGTAAATCATGAAAGACTTTCCTCCTGTGCATTTTTTTAGCCATGTATCTTCCATTATGGCAAGAAAGCGTATTGGGGAAAATAAAATACATTGCCACTAGCACAGGAACCAGCAGGGGGAAAAAAAAAAAAAAGAAAATCTTCCATCTATAGCTTCAGGGATGGTTTATTGCCTTAGATTTGTAAACTCCGGTATTTCTTTTCTTAGCTCTGTGTTTTAAACATAAGGTACCTATGTGATACATTCATTTTATTAAACTATTCTGATGGTGTAACTTGTATATATTGATACATTAATCTAATTCTCACTACGTCTTCATTAGACAAAAATGTGTAAATATCTGTAAGATATTTACAGAACACTGACTCATATATCTAGTCAAAGATGACACATTCTTCTGGGATAGATGGTTTTACTATTTGTATCATACATATTATAACTGAAACATGTAACTAAGGAAGCATTTAATAAGCCCTGAAACTTTATTAAAAATTCTAATTTTTAATTACATTAAAGGATAATTTACATCAAGTTTTTACTTTTCAGTGAGCTATAGAGCAGAATATTATATCACAAAAGTGAAAACTACAGAGAGTTATATGAGGACGTGTCTTTTACTAATATAAAATTTTGTTTATTTCATCTGTTGCTATTTCTCCTCTGAGTTTGATGGAACTTGCACATACATAGGGAAAAGTTCCTCTCACCTACTTTTAGCTGCTTGAAATACAGGTGTCTTCATCTGAGCTCTTTGTCTGAATAGAGTCTGGACTCCTACATGACTATCACAGTGAACAGTGAAGAATAAGGTGCAGTTTATCTGACTGTTATAGATTTCTTTGATAGGATGAATTGCCCCTGCAGTGCCTATTTTTTTCCCCCTAATTATGAAGAAAAGTTAGACAGTTCACTTGAATCTGTATGTCTACCTACTTTATGTGATTTCTTGTCTTATTTGCAAAATATGTGTTCTAGTTCATATTAATTACTACTTTACTTTCAAGAAATCCCATGGACTTTAATGTGAGGAATTGTTCACCTTAATCTAAAGCCTTATGTATGCCTTTGTAATAATGTATATTTTTCCAGTAGGTATATGTGATTCCCATATGCCACTTTCATCATTTTTCATCTCTCCCCCACCATACACATACTGTGTATTCTGCATCCTTTCTCCCACTATGGACTGCAGCAGGTGGATTGGAGGAAGATTTCCAATGAAGCTGTAAAACAAAGTCAGAAGATAAGAAAAGTTCTTTTAGAAACTGGTAGCTCACAAATTTTCCTGGCCATAAGTGCTGTTTTATCAGAACAAAAATTGCAGTGGAAACCTTTAGAAATAAGATATTTACGGTTGCAACAATTGTAAAGTGTTGTTGATAGTTCCAAATAATCCATTGAGGGAAAAGCACAAATGCTAATAAAAGCAGGTCGCTAACATAATAGGGGTACTTTTTTTTGCTATCTTCTGATCAATAAATGTCTGATGAAGAAAGCAGATGGCATCATGTTATTTATAATAAATAACTTATTCAGTGAAGATGTTATTTTATAAACTTTTTCCGTTTTCTGACTGTCTCTTGGCAGACTTAAAAAATCCCATTTCCTTCATAAAAGCTTTTGTGTTGCTTTCCTTTTTTGGTGAGAAGATTTAACAGAAATGATTTGATAGTCAGAGTTTGAGTTATGTGATTAGTTACCTGTATTGTATATCACAGTTTTTAATCCCTAAGTGAATAAATTTTGCTCTTGGTTTCAAGAGGAGAAACTCCCTGGGAACAGAGCTCTCAATGCTAGACAGGAAACAAATGAGAAAGAACGTGAACATTTTAGGAAACTGTGTGCCAACCAATCTTTTTTCTATTGAGTGTTTCTAGCAATACTTAGTTGCACAGATTAATTTATTTTTTTTCCTGTGACCTTTACACAAAAAAAAAAATAATGGATGTTTGTGATCCCAGTGTGTAAGGACAGGGAAAGATGGAAAACATTCTGCTTAGTGTTCAGTAAGAAGTCATTTTCTCAAGTCCTGGTGCACTGGAACTACAGAGGGAGGGACAGAGATGCATGGGATTGCCTGCTTGGGATTTACAGATAATGAAGTTGATTAATCAGTGCAAATTGAATTGAAAATCCACAGTCTATGACATACTCGTGCTGTCTGAAGCACTCCTGAACCTGCTCTAATCAAAAGTCAGGTTGAGGGAAGATAAAACAGATTTGCACTAAAATGAAAAGGGATAACCATACTCTTTCTAAGCAACAATCCATCCTGAAGCCAGAGTGATCACATGAATGAAATGTGCACTTGAGTGAGCTCACTACAGTGAGTTAAATGGAGCTCGGTTGTCTCCAATAGTCATTATAGCTTTTCTTTGCATATTAGCCTTCATTTCTATCACACATGCATTTAGAGCTTTGGGCAGATATTGACAAAAATCTGAATATATTGCACCTCTGCTGCCTAATTATAGTGGTGACAGCAGAAGACAAAAGATATACATGAGATCTGAGCAAGGTGTTAAATCATAATAACGTGTGTTCACACCATGCCTCATTCCTATATATGGTATGAAAAAATCCCACTAATTAAGGTTACTTTGTTAGACTGATAGTTAATTACTAGAGCAAAACTTATAACCTCCTGGCCCTTAGCAGTAAAAGGTCGAAAATAATGGTGTAGTCCTTTATAAATCTATGAGGAACAGCAAAGGAATATCAAGTAACAACACAGAGGAATTTTTAAGTTTCTATACACACTCTTTAATGCTTCTTAAAGAGTGCTGCTTAGATTCATATTTCTTTCATCTTACAGGACATTCTGAATTTAATCTCCCTCTAGCCACTAGTCTACAATGATTTCAGCTACGGGTCACAAAAGTTAAACCTGATAACCGCTCCATTGCTGCCTTTCTGCTTTAGAGGTCAATGAAAAGTTTCTCAGGAGGCATCATTCAAAAATAATATCTACTTTTACATGAGCGATTTAAGTTAGAGTTTGATTTCCTCTATCGTTTTATTCAGAGACTTTTTGTTGATTAAAATGAAGAGGAGTACTAAATGCTGAAAACCCACTGGGGAACACATCTCTCTTAAAGAGCCACCATCACTGCAGAGCTCATGTCTATAATATGAACTAGGATTTTGTTGGTCCAACAAGAAATAAACATTGCAGACAACTGCTAGGAAAAACTGGTGACATTAGGGGGCCTATTAACACTCCGTCAAATTAACAATATATTTCTAATTCCCTTGAGTGTCATATGTGTTTTTCTTATAATATTGGCTGATTCTCTCCTGCATTAATGAGGTGGACTGCTGCCAAAAATATGCAAATGGAAATCCAGTGGACCTGCCTTTGTAAATTCAGATATCTAGGAATTCGCACTTAAATGAGAGTTGAAAAACCCCCATCTCAAACCAAACAGCCGTTTGGTAGCAAATCCCGTGCTGTTAGATTGCTTGTACCGGTGCTGAAAAACATCAATATGTAAATACCTTGAACTCTAAACTCCTGAAGTCTGTATTATCTGAGTTTTTACAGTGGAGGTGTCAGGTCCCCTTTAGACTCTCTTCCACATTTAAATATAGATCTGCAATCAAATTATAGAGCTTTCCCTAGGAAACAGCAAGTCATGTAGTTCCCAGATAATGTAGACAAACAATTCACATTTCCTCAGCTCTTCCACCCTTTCTTAATCTGAAAATTATTTCTGAAGCTGAAAACCATGCCTTAAAGCAGCAGAGAAACACACGCAGCTCTACACGCGTACAAAACCCCTATTTAATACAGTAACAGATTGTAATTCTCCTTAGAAACAAAACAAAACAAAGCAACAGCAATGCTACACAAAGCACTGGCAACCGCACAAACCCGCTCAGTGGCCCCTACTAAATCTGGGGTTAGGCATTATGACACAGGGTATTGGAAACAACCCCATCTCCGCCTCTGCACAGCCCTTTTTCCATATGTTCCTTATTTCTGGTTACCTTCCAGCCTCCAGATGTTCTTTCCCACTACCACCATTCTGGACCTGCAGACCCTTTTTCTGGGCAGAAATAATAGCATGCAGGTTTCTGGAATATTTGCCTTTATTTGATGCTATTCTCGTCCCACCTTTGCCACGACTTCAATCTCTCTGAAAATCACATGGTAGATGATCTTTGTTTAAAAGTGGGTATACTGGACATACATTCATGGATTTTAAGTCCAGCAGGGACCAATATCCTTATTTACTCTGGATTTCTACGTGAGAATCTTGCAGTTTTTAGCCAGTGATGTTGGTGTTGAGTCCAACAGGCAAGACCATATCTTCCAGCCCCATACTCCTGATTGCACACAGGCTAATGGGCAAACTGGTTCACATGGATCGGTGCTAAAATGTAACTCTTCTCCCACTAGAATCTCAGGTATTTTATTATATGTGAGCAACTCATTCCCTATGATTCTACCTCCTAAAACTGACACAGATACCCAGCTTTTTCCTGTTACTCCCAACAGCTTCCTTAGTATTCTTAACATATGAAAGGAGGGAGAAAATCTCAAATAATAATCCAATTCTCAGTCTCTCCAGTTAGATAAAAAAGACTCCAGTTTCTGGAGACTATAATTTATTTTCCTCTGTTCTTATACGGTAGGATCCAAATCACGCTCATTTTTAATGAAAGGTTAATGTAAATCATATGAAAAGTCATGCAGGCTTTCCCTGAAGTGTACATGCTAAATTGCCATTCAGGAATTCATACCTTTCAGCAGGAAAAAAAAAGGTTCATTCCTATTTTAGACAAGTGGTTGCGATATAAATCGCAACAAGGAATATAAAGTAAAAAGTTGTAAGAACCAAAGTGAGATTTTTGTCCTGCTTTGGTACTCACTCTGTAGCTAAATATGTAATAGGGCTTACAAAAAGACTTAAGTGATAATCTATGACTTTAGGAACAAAAATGCTTTAAATATTGTCTCATAGTATAGGTGGTGGTGCTCCTTTAAAAGTTTGCAATCCCTTTCCAAGTGCTCACTGTGTTCTGTATTTCTGAAGACTCCAAAACACAACCACAGGAGCAGCTTTATCAAGGCTTGCATAATTTCACGTTTTCAATAAACAGATATATGGGACCCAGCTGGGTCTGGGGTATATCTTTACATGACTTTTTTTTTTTTTTTTTTTTTTTTAGTATAAATTACAAACTCCACAACAAAAGTAAGAAATACTGTTGAAGGAAGGAAAACTTTCTAGCAACTGAAATAGTTAGATGAGATCCAGTTTACGTCATTTGAATATCAGTTGTACAACTGTAGATTGTAAAATCAAATTGATTTATTGCACAATACCTGATTTCAGTGGCTTTACACCAAGGACACATTTACCGAGGATGTATTTTGTATTCAAGACACTGAGAAAACCTTTATGTTTATCGCACACCTGGCCATAAGCCAGCCATGATCTTGTCTTACATTAACTCATGAGAGATCCACAAAGCAGCAAAACACAACTGTTGGGGTAGAATCTCACAGAGGAGTTGAGATCTATCAAAAAGCAAAATTTAGACCTCGTGTCCTGTATGACATGAATATGGTAATTACTTTTCTTGCTGCTTTGAGTGAGATTCTGATATCCATGATATCAGTTTTCTGGGTGTTATTTTAGTCATCTTCCCTGAGTGAATAGAAATCTTTTTTTTTCTTTTTGATTGCATTAAGCTACACTTTAAATGACTTCCTTACCTGTCTTGACTACATTAACTATTGAGTACTTGCAAGCAGGTACCCAGAGCTCTCCAGCCCTTTAAATGTATTTGATAATGAACCTTAAGCCATGACACTTGCAGTTATTTTTTAAACCTTTTTAGATCATTGTCACTAACTTCTGAAGGTCTTTAGTCTAAAATAAGAGCTTTTCCTTCCTGGCTCATCTCCTTGTGTTCTGCCCCAGAAGGAGTGTAATGGCCATGTGTGCCTGAGGGTGATGAAACCCACCGTAATGGCTTTTGAATGATGATTAAACTGTTCAAACCACCAGAAGGTAAAACTGGCTCTTGAGGAGGGACAATTACAGACCTACAAGCAGCTAAAGTGAAACCAAAAGGGAATAGAAAAAATGTTTTGCAAAAAAATGTTTTTCTGTTGTGTGAATACCCATTTCCCCACTCAGTTTGCTCAGGCTTTCCTGCCCCCTGTACAAGGGCCTCTGCTTGCTAGAGAAGCTGATACCCGAGTTTCTCATCTAAGGGAGCACAACAAAGGCCCCTAAAATCTCCTCCTGAGGGAGACAACAGTGGGCTACATGAAGCCAGGTGCTTCCTTCCCCTTTCTTCATCATCTCATGGCTGTTGGGGGATTTGGGGAAGGGAAGACAGAGGAGAAAACAGAACATTTGTTATATCTTTGAAATAATTCACTCTCTGAATCTTCTTTTTTACTGTGGATACAGTGCCTTGACCATACTGCTCATGTTTAACTGTTGTATTGGGCCATAATGTCATGAAAAACCTTATAGAATGATATCTGCTTATAACCTGGAGACAAAAACTCCACATGCTTGCAGAGAAGACAGCAAGTTTCCTGTAGATGTTAAGTCTATTCTCACCTACAAAGTGCTGCATAGCTGCTGATGGACAGAGCTTTCACTTTGCAGTGCCAGTGACATAGGTTAAGAGATGACACAGAGGACTAGCCTGATTTTGAAAAAAAAGACCGTAGGCTGTTGGGGTAGTTGACACTGAGGTCCTTCATATAATTTTATAATTATATAATATCATCTCATGAATGGGTGTGTAATTATATAAATATACCAGGTTAACACATAAGATTAAATTAAGAACTAAATATTTGAAATAAAACAAAAGTGAGCATATCCTGAATTAGCACAGTGGTATCAGGATCCAATATTGTGCCTTTGTTTAATACTGTAAATTAAACATGAAATGTAGTTTAATTTTGTGTATGTGTAAATAAACACCACGTAGATTTCATCACGCTCATTTTATGGAAAATTACTCCACTGACTATTTTGAAATTTTTGGGTTTTTTTTTTTTTTTGGTACAAGAGCTTATGATACCAAATCTTCTGTTTATCGGAGTGGTTTTTTTGAATGTAAAAAAAAATATGTATTGTGCAGCCTAACATCCATATCTCCAAGCCTATGAGCATCCCTTTGTCTGCTGCACACAACATGGTTGTAACAAAGACATTTATGCTTTTGGAATCTGAAGCATGAAGTTGTTCTAAATCTGTGCCCACAGGTAACAATTACTTCACTCATTAATAGGTCTCCCAAGTCTCTCATAAAACAACTTTGAAAAGGTCTCCTGGGAGAGAGTCGGGAAGTGTGTTTTGTGATCATTAATATCATACTACCTTGGAAATACCTAGTCTAGCTGTTTCAGCCCCAAAGCTAAATTATTTGAGCAAACCCAGCAGGTTGCAATGACAGGGTGTGGACTAAAGCCAGCCCCAGTGGGCCCTCTTCATGCACCCGAGGGCTGAATCCCATTTTATTCTTTGGCATCAGCAAGTCATAACTAAGAGAAAGGGACATAGCAAGGCTAGAAATGAATAATTTATGTAGGGCATTCAACCGGATATGAGAAATAAAAGATCAAAATGTAAAACCTCATGGCAATTTTGTGTGTTCATGTATTCAGGAAATTTGCAAATTATTGTTTTAGCTAAAAACAATCATTAAGATAATTTATTAATAACAGTTCAGCATATTCAAGGCTGGCAGTCAAATGCAGCAGTAGCATAAGGAGTCAGGTCTTCACTGAAGTACACACAGCTTGGCTTACTTTTATGAGTGAGGAATTTTGGTCTCTGAATCTGTGGTACTACAGTTAAGTATGCTTTTAATAACTAACTGATAAATTTGTATAAAGATCTTTGGACAGCTAAAGACAATACTGCAGAATGAAAAATGCCCCCCAGGGAGATCTAGGTGATTAACTAAACTATACGACCACTTCACACAGTACTCAGTTTATTAAAAATACAGTTCTGCAATGGGTTGTTATAAAAGCATTAAATACAAATGCCAAAAGCTTGTAAAACAGATTCCTGTCCTTTGGATACCATTGGGTACCAAAGATTACCACAAGGTAGTTAAAACTTACCTTTCCTTTCTATGAAAAAAACCCCTCAATATTCTCAGACTGTTGCTAAACAGATATTTCTTACACAACCTAGCATGCTGTGGAAGGTCTAATGTCCTTTCAAGGTTGAGAGAGGAAAAAGTGTTGGATGCACAGACTGGGATTTTCTCAAGGTGCCCAGACTTTTTCTGGGACTTGGTCATGAAAATTCCTGTGGGAAGTTGCATGTCATCAAGGAATGTGAGGTAAAATTCAAAGTAAAGGCGGCAGCTGTCTGTTATTGAAGACAAGAAGGGATGGCTTGCTCTGAAGTGTCTGCAGCACATGTCAAAGTTGTCTAAGTTAGGTACTGTGCTTACCTGGTATATCAAGAAGATCTGCCACTGTGTTATATCACTCATAGGTGCCACTCCGGCCCTTTTTTTAGGAAAACAGACTTCATTTCAGACACTTCAATCAATTTTCCTGTTGTGGTTTTTCCCCTTCAGGCCAGAGCATCCCAAATTCAGTACTAATTATTCCTTTTACAAAAGTCCCTCAGGTCCTACTCAGAATGCTGTGCTTGGGGGTGTGCTAAAGCAGAACTGGAAACACTCCCAGTACCAAAGAATTTACAATTAATTTAAAGCAGGATACAACAAGTGGGTATGTGAGACAGTAATTAAGGTGAGGGGACTGGAAAGGAAACCAGTAGTAACAACATGTGGTAACATTGATTAGCTCCACACAGACTAGTGGTTTAGACTCAGCTTGGATTTTTCTTTTTCTTTCTTTCTTTTTTATTTTTTCTCCTTTTTTTTTTTTTTTTTTATTGCTCAGATACAAACACATAAAATAGATATGACCATGATTTAGTTCTTAGGCTGTCACGTGCTTTAGAAAATCTGAAAGGTGTGGCTTGAAAAACTCATCAGTTATGTTTACCCAAGTGTCAGCTGAATTCTTCATCTTAGGAAGACAGATGGCTGAGGCTGGGGAAGCTCAAAGGGCTCTAGTACCATCTGATAAACTGTCACCAGAGCAGCACTATTCAGGCTAATAAGATACTTTTTGTTAACAGCTCTGTAAGATACTCTTCTCCCACGGAGGCTTGGGTTAAAGTCTGGAGCCATGGTAATATAGCCTATAAAGACAAAAAGTCTTAAAAACAGTAAAGCTTAGCGAGAAACATTTCTATAAATCATATTGTTGTGGCCCTATCCAAAATTAAGTGTTTGATTTTCTCCCTCTGGCACTGGGGTCAAAACTTCTTCTGTCTTGCATGGTGTAGACCAAGATCTTTGTCTGCTGAAGTGGTGTCACACATACATCATTTCTCAGAGGTAATTTAAGTCACGTCAGACAAGGACCTTTGGCCAATGTAAACTGGCATGGAGCTAGGACAGTTGAGACCATCTGCAGATTTGCCAAGAGAGAAATTTCCTTGTTGATTTCATGGGAATTGGGATGGACAATACCACAGAAAGAGAAAATGCAGGATGGTGAAGGCACACGTTTACAACATCCCAGCTGCAAGGAAAACAACACATTAGTTTTCCATTTTCAGAGACAAGGTGTCTTATCCTGCAGTCATCAAGACAGGTTATTTGGACATGATGGAAAAATGAAACAACCTCTGAGACAATATGGATTCTACTAAAAGTAAGAAACTGGAATATGAAAAACATATTTATGTCTGTCACCCAATATAATTTGATGTAGCAAATAGCAAACACTCAGACTGAATATATGAGAGTAGAAACAGTGCAGGTATTAGTATATCTGCTCTTCCCACAGATTGGCAAGCAGCCTAAATCCACTGCTACCTGAAATTATGCCAACCTGTTCAGCACATCTGAATTTAAAACTAATCTCTTATTTACAATCAAAGCATCTACAAAGCTGGTGCTTGTAATGGGTTTTATTATACTGCATTAAAGATTGTTGTTGAAATTTGCATATCCAATGGCCAATTAGTATATTTATTTATTAGAATTTAGTCATGCTATTTCTAGTAAGTGAAATGTAGTGCATAAGAACATAAATAGGATTATTAGCTACATTACTCTTTTTCCTCTTTTATGGGCTTCATTATTTTTGCACAAATGCCAGGATTTTTTTTTTCCGTGAAAAATTAAGTTTGCATGAAGACTTGCCCACTCTCAAAAGCTGTGATGACATTCAGTGTGATTACAAGTTATACCACATTAAAAAAGACATTTCTCTGAGAGCAGTGGTTAAAACCCAGACGCCTACATTTATTTACATTTGCAATGCTTGTGCCATGTGTATAGTGATATAGTGAACTGCTAACTTTTGGAATGAAAATAACTTGTGTCTGTGTTAAATGTCACAGGAAATTATAGCACTGATTAATAAGTAAAGAATACATAATTAGAAAAAAAGTTACTCCTTGTAAAACTACTCTGTGTGTTTAAATTCTCATTCATTTCTTCAAAGAATGAGCAGATTAAAATAAATAGATGGATCACGTAATGAAATTCTCTCTCCCGTTTAACATGAGTGTTCAGGTTTCAGGATAATATTGTTCCTTAACAATTTATTTAAAACAGGAGACAGAATATTTCGATCATTACCTGGTTTATTAAGCTTCCAAATGTGAAGAAAAAAATGTTTGGCCTCAAAATTACAGTGAATATGAATTAAATGATAGTCTAAGTGACTAGAGAGTAGAAGTTTTTAATTAAGGCTTTGGAAAGTATTTATTCATATTTTCATTGGTTAGGAGTCTGCAAATAACAAAAAATTGGGATAACAAATGAATGGGGTAAGAATCACAAAATACTGCTCCAGACAAGAAAATTCTCAAATTTTTTGTTTCAGCTCCCCATTCCTCTTGCTTCTTGCAGCACCTTCTACCCTGGTGCTTTACACATGAGGATGTTGGTGTGCTTTTCAAACGTGCATAAAATATAACAATAAGTAGAGATGAAACTAAGTCCTTATCTCAGATGGTTATACTAAACCCAACATCTTGGATTTACTGTGTCTTAATCTCCAAAAGCTGGAAAAAACAGTTGTATCACAGAAGCTTTGTGAGCCTTGATGCTGATCAGAGGTTCTTCTCTTAATAAAGCCTTCAAAACAAGTGGACCTATTCCAGTATATGTTCTACATCTGACAGCTTTTTCAAACCTTTAATATTTTGTCATTCCTTAGACATGGAACCTGGAGAAGTATTATTTATATAAATTGATTTGTAATGTACCTGTAATGAACTATTTTAACTAGAAATGGTTAAACTGGTTGTTAAAACAAAAGAGGAACTGATATGCTTCTGAGTACATATAATTTGACATGGTTGAGATTGCTTTTTTGACAGAGAGGAACTGAAAGTTTGATAGGATGGATGGCAATGTTAAACAGACATCTTTTTTTACATCTTTACATTTTTATAATGACAGTATTTTTTCACTAACACTGCACTGAAAACCAGCTTCACAAAAGTCTGCAGCTGTGAACGGAATCAAGAATATAATGTACTTGCAAGTCAGGGTTCTCTTTCTTCCTTTTTTACTGTAATCAGGTAAGAAGGTCTTGCTTGAATTCAAGCACAGGTCACCTTTGCTGGGTAATTCAAGTAGTTTGTTGTTTCTCCATATCAGCCAGGTTGCAACCAGAGCAGCACTGCCATTTCTTATCTAATCACTTTATTTGCTCACTTCAAGTATTAGAGAAAATGAAATTTGAACAGTAAGAAGTACTCCTCTGCTTCACTTTCTATATCACCATGAGCCAAGAAAATGAGGAGCAGTCTGAAAACTGACTTTTTTTTTTTGATGGTATCTCAGCTTTAGCATGCATATTCAAAACCATTAGTGTCTTTACTTGAAAATGTAAGCTGAAATAATTTAGTCATGAAAACAACCAGAGAGAAAACAATCTAGCAAAGCCATGCTTAGATTTCAAGATGATGTTCAAATGGATCATCATGAAAGAAACTTTTGGAGTTCAAAGCACGAAGCAAGTACTTTGCTCTTGACAGCCATTACTCACATGTTTGCCAATCATTTCATTACATGGATCTGAAAATAGACGTGACTCTACTGGTAAAGCTCTGATAAAATCATCCAGGATACTTTTCATGTTGTCTGCCAGAGCTTCTAAGTGACTGATATGAAATTTCCAGTGGTCATTATGAGCTGCTTTGGAGAAGTGTCCTGTTAAGTAAACAAACTTCCCGTCACTGAATGTGCACCATCAATGGAAAACTTGATGTACTTTTCACACTTCACCTGATTTCCTTGTAACTTTGACTGCACTGGCATGTGCTCTGACCACTGCCGGCTTGGTAAGCAGTGACAAAACATCTTTTAGCACCTCGCTTCTAAGTACTTATCACACATACGGGCATGTTGATGACAGAGACAGTGATAGTAGACATCTCACTGCAAGGTAGAAGCTTATTTTGGACATCTTGATCTGCTTTCTGAATCCAGTGAGTGGTGTTGTCTGAGGGAGGTATTAAATCAGGTTTGTTGTCTGACTTTCCACTGAGTTTTGCTGACAGTCTGTTTTTCCCTGCAGGTACAAACAAGTCTTCTGTGACAAAGCAAAGTTTTCTGGCTTTGGCAATATGGTAATTCAAATAAGAAGACACTTTAAAGATTACAGCGTTCACTTAAGTGGCCAAATCCTTTTTCATTGTCAGCTTGCTGACTTAATGCTCTTTCTCTTCAAAATGATTCAAGCTGGTAAAGATGATCATCAGATTATAAGGAATACTTTGTAACACAAGGCACAAAATCATTAGCGGCTTAATCTGAACTCATTTCACCTGAATTTGGGCTATATCTACCCTGTCTCTTTTCCAGGTCTGCTAAAGTTTTTCTTTTAGTTTCCTTCTGGGAGAGCAAGTTGTACAGGCATCACCTGTCTATACTCAGTACGTGTTGGCAATTTAGTGTTAAATGACAGTAAAACATTTTTTTCACCTTGCAGTTGTGCTTGAGCTCAGGCTTCACACTTCCTGTCTAAAGCTACAGACCCACTACCATGCCTGAACAGCAGCCAGTCTGGAAGAGGAAACACGTGACTGTTGGAAAACCTGTAATACTATTGTAAAATATTATGCAACGGCCAATTCAACAGCAGTGCAGAGGGAGTATCCTGTGCTTCCCCACACCATATTACTGCCAGCCTGAAAATAGGGCTAATGTCTAGAATTAATTGAATTTAAGTGTTACAAGCACCCAGATGCTCCATATTCATGTGAGCCTGCAAACAAGAGGACAGCAACAGAAGCAGGAAGCTGCTAATGTAATGCACTCGCATCTGGCCTTGCTTTGCTTGGCTCCCCACCCAGATGAGAATTTGATGCAGCTTTTGGAAATATTCAGAAACTTGTGGGCAAATACTTTTGAGTAGCTTAGGAGCTTATCAATGTGATAGGGTTTCTAAAGAACCTTTCTCAGAAGATATGGAATCTTTTGGACCAGTCCATACTGAGCTGTCTCTATGGAGAGTATATTTCTTAGTCACCTTTCTCAAACCTCTCAGAAGTAGTCCCTTTGACTGTTAGGGACCTCAGGATGTGAGGCACTCAGAGTCAGAAGAAGTGATCGCCTCTGGCATACTCCTTTTTGGGTAGTTTTAACTTGGACTCCAAGTCCAGGACACAAACACGCACACACACATGCACTCAGAGAGACGCACACACAACTGCTCTTAATTTTCTTTGCTGCTGTCAGAAACATGGTCCTATCCCTAATTACTGCTTGGCCAACTTGTAACATTGTTTTCATCCCTAAAGATACAGCAAAGTTTCCCCTTATTTCAGTCTGCCTGTCAATGAACATTTGCATTCATTTAACACACTGGTGTATCCTATTTGAACAGGAATGTTGGCCCAAAGGTGAGAGAGATTTAATTTTGCCAGAAACTATCTCACTTTAGTTCATGTTAGCAAGATGCCATAAGAGGCTTTTTTTTTAAGTGGCAGCTATTTACCCAGCAGTAATTTCATAAAATTCAAAAGAACAGTATTAAAAGCAGATAATTTTCCAGTTCAGGGTAGGTCCTTCAGATGGAGCTGTCAATTTTATTGTAGACAGACACCAGTTGAAAACTGAAGGAAACAGACACAATTCCCAAACTCTTCTATACCTCCCTTCAGGCACTTATGGACATTCCTTGTGGAAACTACCCTGTTGCAAAAAAAAAACCCCAAAACAACCAAGAAGCTGAAAAGCTACTTATTTTTTTTCCAATGTGATTTAAAATCTACTATGAATACTGTTTTATATAAAAGCAAAACCACACAGAACACTTACATGAAATACTAAATCTTCTAGTACTCTAGATTTTGAAGTCTCAGTTGAAGTTTATTCAGTGCATTTTTTTATGAAGAGCAGATATCATGTAGTGACTTTCTAGACTTCATAAATGGTTGCTGCATTTTTAAATCATTGGTCTGTCAGGAATCTTCACTGTCACATTCTTCTAATTGCAGAATTTCAGGTAATAAATTGTGTCAGCACAGAGAATAGTTCTTACAGGTGAACTAGAAAATGAGGGCCATTGAGTGAATAGCTTGTTGCTGAGGAATCTACCAAAAGATGTTGAAGACCATATTCAAACTCTTGGTAGACTAGATATAACTTTTCTGTATCTATTTCTTCTTAGGTCAAAATCTGTGAGGCATTTTATAGCTTTAGACCTGTGTAAACTTCCAAGGAACTAATTTATTTAGCAATGTTTTCCCATCCTACATAGAGAGAGAATTTGTGAAGTCAGAAGAAGCTCCAAACAGAAATCCCAACTCTAAACTCAGAGAAAAAATTTTATCTATCAACTTCTGCTGCCTGTCAAAAAACTGTGAAACAATAATCTTGGAATATTTCAAAACAACTGCTTTCAAAACTTGACACTAATTCCTCCTTATTTTAATCATGCTGGGTAATTAATGGAAATTTAGAGTTATTCTATAACAACTGTTGCTAATATATGTTCTCACAAGAATGTCTAAAATCTTTCTTTAATTTCCAATATAAATTTCAGTGCCTCAGATCTTTGGATTGAAGGTAACAATGTTCATATACCATCCCATGTTTATGTGCTGCATAGTTGACAAGAACTAGTATTTCTTTCTATAACAAAACCCAGAAAACCACATGGTTTCTACTCATGTAGAAATGACTGATTTAATGGTTATAGTGCAGTGTAGGTGCCTGCCGTAAGATGTTGTGGGTTTTTTTTTGTAAATCTGAAGTTTAAAAAGAGACTTTCTGCAGAACAATAAGACATGTGAAAGCATAACTGGTAGTGATCTGTGTGAATTTGGAAACCAGTTCATGCAGAATTAATTTTTGTTTTGTTTTCTTTGCTTTGTTTTGTTTGTTTGTTTGTTTTTTTCCTAAATGTGATTTTTAAAATGTTGGTTTTCCTTTATTTTTTTGTTAAAGCATGGCCTTTCAAATCTTATATTTCACTATGATAACCTCTATTGTGACTTCAAGCCTAATCATCCAGAGAACAGTGCCATCTTTGGAACCCTTTGAATCTCACCTGGCATAATATGCCATAGATAACTAAATAATGGCAATTTATGATAGCTAAGCATTTCTAGCAAGGCTTCTTTCTTTTTAAGATAAAAATCAAAACTATCAGCCTTTTCTTTATACACATAATGAAAAGGTGTTTTGAAAAGCAGCATTTGTGCCATCCATGAATTACCTATACTAAATGTAGGAAGATACGCTGTTCAAATTCTTAATACACAAAAAATGCTGCAGGTTTTACAATTCACTTCATGTACATTAATGTGCATATTTTTGTCCTTATTTTGTTCCTTTTTGGATGCTAATGACATGCACGTGTTATGATTTTCACTACATTATCTGGGATGTGTAATCAAGCAGTTCCCAAAGCAAGTTTTTCAGTTTTCAGTTTGTAGTTTATTGCATTGTCTAACTTCACTGTCTACAGTCGACTTACCTTTTCTTTTGTGTAATTTATCTCTGGAAATTAGCATACCCTACTGACTTTTAATGGCCAGATGTTTCTTTGAGGTACCACTTTGACCTCCTCTTGATGAGCTTGGCACTGTAAGTCACACAGTACTCACAGGATTGCAACTTCCTATGGCAGCCATAGCTAAGCTCATGACTGTGTGTGATGAATGTTTTGGACCTACTCAGATAAAAAATGGTATTAAGGAAAGATAATATTTTGACCAGTCAGCTGTACAAGGAAAACTCTACAAGATTACAAAAATTGATGAATCTTTATAAAATGTGGGTTTTAAAGTATTTCTTTCTTAAAGGTTTGAATGTATTACTAGTTGTATTGTAGTAATATAGATATACATGTACACATACAACACCCCCCCCCAATAATTGTCTAATCAATTGTTGTTATTAATTATTTTACTTTTACACACACAAAGAGTTGTAGTGATGAAGCCATGAACAAAAGATCTTAAGATTCCTATATATAAGTTTTAGGATTTTTAATCAACCTCTTGCATAAATTTTAGGCAACATCATACACTCATGCCACATCTGTTGGCAGGCTAATCTACAGTATCCAAAGAATCTGGGAAAAGAAAAAATCTCTTAGGCATATGAGCTCCAAATGATAAAATAATTTTGCTTCAGATGTAAAAGCCAGATTAACTCATGGCAGCTGGCTTGTAAGTGTATTAAATGGACAGAGGCATAGTGAATGTCCTTCAAGATGAATTTCTTGTCATCTTTTCTTGTGAAAAGAGGTTTATCCCATCCCTTCAAAATCTGTAGGGTATCCTATTTTTTTAGTCTCAAAAATATATTTGGTTTTCTTTGAAGATGAATAAAACTGAGATGCTATTATATTCAGTTCCTACTTTGCAGCATCCAGAAATTCCTTTGCTATTAATATGCCAGAGAAACAGATTTCTTTGATTTTTTTCAGTTTAGAAGATCAAAAGCTGTCAGAAATTGTTTCAAAAGAAAAATAAATCTTTGAGAAGTTGGATTTGAAATAATGAGTCTCCAGCATGTTGCATATACAGGACTTAGAACTGTTTAATGGAAGATGCTGCTATAATTGTGGGGTTTGCCTCTTTATAAGTATCACTCACCTAGAAGATATTTCTATATCAGTTTTGCTTTTTCTGCAAGTAGTTATTAGAAAATTGGATATTAGTGGCATTCTTTTTTTTTCTGTAACTTCTTGCAAATAACTTAATCAGGTAAAAGAAAAAAGCATCACAATTTAGTCTAAGGAAAAAGCCTTGAAAACAATTTGGAAGTCTGTACAGACTTTTGTTTTCATGTAAAAGCTTTTATTTCTTTTCTTTTTTTTTTTAATTATTTTTCCATTAATATTTTTGTATTTAGGGAAACTGATCATTAAGCAGACATGAAATAGTACTTTGCTGTTGCTTTATTTGCTATGGAAGCACTGTAGCCTGATTAGTGTAGCTTGTGGATATCAGTCTTTTTGTACTAACCACCCATCAAATAGGACTGCAACAGCTCTAATGTATGCACGAAGTCCTTGCAGTGTCAGTCTCATATAGACATTAAAACTTGGAAGCCTTGATTTATATTGATGTCATCAAGAAACCAAGTCTGATTTGGTTTGTATCAATAACATCAAGAAACATGGTGTAAAGATATCTGTCCTGTAAGGGCTGAAAGAGCAAGTAGTAAAAAAGGAGCTGAAACAAGATGATTAAATATTGATAAACACTAGACCCATTTGGAAATAGCCTTGAAAGCATACAGCCTAGCTTGCAGCTAAAGATTAAGATGTCATAGTGGCTTTCAACTTTTTCATCAGTAAAGCTCTAAATCAATTCTAAACCTATAACCCATCTCTATTATTCTACATTTACAACAGCCTATTGGGAACAATATACACCAATTCATCACCAAGAAAACGTCTAATGATTGTGCTGGCAAATAAATAAGTCAAACATGCTATTTTGGAAGGGGAGTGAATATACTTTTACTTCCAAATTAAAATATTTAGTGCTTTATAAAGCAGTTGCTATTTAAACTGCCAATAATGTTTAACATGAATTTACTCACCACTGCCTATCCTCATACTGTATAATTTATAACACTAAGCCCTTTCAATACTCCAAAATGCCAGATAAACTTTTCTCATTTGCTCTTAATTTGGTCACGCAGGATAATACCAACATCTGAAGGCTCTTTAAACTGCTTTTTAAAATGCATTCCTGAAAGCACCACCAATGCCACCTCTGCTCCTTGTCATCTTCCATAATTATTTCCAATCCAAAGCGGTCCTTAATGCGCTTATTAATCTGGCATTCTCCTCAGTGTGAAGCACATTCAGCTCTATTAATTTTTAAAAACCCTTTTTTATGGGGGACTGCAGATGCTTGGCTATTACTGAAAAGCTATTAGAAGTTAACACCTTTCTCTCCCCAGGGACTGGCATCATCCTATGCTTCCAAATGCCACCCTATTTTACATTATCAGCTGCTAAGACTAAGTATTAGAGATTTTTTTTCTTTTTTTTTTTTTTTTTTTACTTCTGAACTGTTAATGCTATTATTAGCTAATGGCAGAGTTCTGTATAGAGTATAGATACATATACTCTCTCAAATGTCTGCAGCATATGGGGGTTTTATTTATTTTCCTTTGAACAATGAGGTTTTAGAAGAAAACTTGCAGGTCAACAACCACTCATCTTATTCCTATGGGCTGAGAGAATTTTTGCCTTTTCTTGATTTGGATATTATGATCAGGACAATATTTAGAGGAAAAAAAGTGAAATGAACCCATCATCTGTCAAACCAATAACCAGCTTGCTTTGTAGGGAACTCTTTTAGAGAGAGTCTTTGTCTTTGTGAAAAACAAACCTTCCTTGAAGGACTGAGAGCTAAAAGTGCTGAAAAAAATATTAAAGAATGCTATTTCTGAGCTGGTAGCAAATATTAGAATTGACAGGGTTTTTCATATTCTGAAGGAGCTTTAAGTCCCAGCTATTCATCTCAGGATCTGGCTGCTTTTGTGAAAACAGGACAGAGTTCAGTCTCAAGGATGGGCTCTTCTGTTCATGGTTACAGGGAGTTTTTAAGAAACAAACCACTAAGATATGATGGAGAGATGTGTAAGTCTGCATCTGTATTTTATGACTGCAGCATTTGCACTGAAATTCACCCTCCTGGTAATTCTCTCAGAATCTCTGATTTTAACTTTGGTTTTTACATGCAAGGAGCAGAAACCAGTTCAGCATTTGTTTTTCTGACCATTTTGAGTTGTGATGACTAAAGACAACAAGTTCACATATTGTGTCTTGAAAATGTTCATAGTGTGCATACTAAACCAAATATACTTTCAAACAAAATAATACAGAGATTATGATGCTGTTTTATTAGCAAATACTCTGGATTAAATTTAGTAAAAATCTATATTAAAAATTCTCCAGATCCAAGAACAAGTTTTTTGTAAAACTGCAGAGTGTTTGACAGCAACATATAATTTAGGTCTAACCTGCCACGTGAGATACAGAAGCCAGAACACGAACCTGGATGCTTGCACAGCAATTAATTGGGTTTCCTGTCTCAAAGTCAAGAGGGGACGGAGGATCTTTCAAAAATTCAGGCAAGTGTTGTGAATGGAGTTTCTTGCTACAAGAGCTGTTGCTGTTATCTATTCATACTTTTACTCATTAAAACCAGGACACCAGCTGATAGATGCTGTAGACAAAGCAGAGAGGTTTTTTCCTAGAAAATTTTGTACTTGCTCTTCATATAGATACGTATAATACATAGAGAACAGACCAGTTTAAGGTGTTGGTCGATATATGGTTTGAATTTGAGGCATATGAGCAGTGAAAACTTTCTGTGGCCCTTACAGAACAGGAGTTGATAGTAGATGTGTATCCATATTATGGGAAAAGAATTCCCAATTGTCCATTATTAACATTAATGCCATCTTTGCTAGCATCTTGAGAAATGCAGCTTCATGCATAAATCAGGGAAAACCCTACCTTCTGTCAGGGCCTGCCTCAGAAAGACATTCAAAGTAGGTGTCAGATCAGGATTTGCCTGGAGTGGAAGGATGCAGGGCAGGAGGGTGCACAGCTCGGTGCTTGGTGCCCCCAGTTGCTACAGATGGGGTATATAACAAGCGTCCCAGTTCCTAAGCAAACTCGTTCCTGCTGTTTTACACTTTGGCAGCTTTTTGGTTGGAAACAGTGGAAAAATATCTCAGAACACCTTCCACCTCTGCTGCATGAAGGACAACATTGCCAGAGTACAGAATGGAGCTCCTAGTCTTCAGGACAACCATCTGGACCCTCCTGGTAAGAACCAAAATAACTTTAAAGGATAGATCCATCTTACTACAAATTACAATGACCCTTCTTTAAATGACTGCCAAGAAGGCCTAATGTATCCTCCTTCAACATTTGCTGTGCTGTGTGCCTGGGCTTTTGATTACTTTCACCTTTTCCTTTGTTATTTTATTCATGCAAATTCCAAGTTGCCAATTTCTGCTCTTCCAGATTTATGGAAGCACGTCACTGTGTTCAAATAACAATGCTGGAAAATAAAGTGGAAACAATGACACTGGAGAAAATTATGATTGAATGATGCTTTAAATGCACACAATGACAAAGTTGGGACATTCTGACCTGAACTAGCCTCAGCCTAAAGAAAAAGCCATGAGGAGTGGTGGCTACTTTAACTGAGAACTTGCTGGCAGTTTTTTGTTTTACTCACAGAAGTAAACTTGATACTGACTGAGCATCTGAAGCATCTCACCCAGGTCTGTGGATGTTTAAGAAATGTGGAATAAGGAGATTGATACTACCTCATTTTTTTTTTCAACCTTAAAAAAGTCATTAATCTTTTAAAGAAAAGTCTTTCAGAAAACAAGACTGTGGAAAACTTGGGTTGAGTACAAGCTTCAGCTCCACCTTAAATGTGTGTCCTCTTTCATTATGCAGCATTACTAATGTTCCAAAAGATGGAAAGCTCTTTGGAAGATTAGGAAGAGGTGTGATTAGTTGGTCCTTTTAAATGCATATTATATGCTCAATAGACCTGAGCTGCTCCCATAGTGTCACTTCAGCCCATTCCACAATTGTCTTATTAATGCATGCACTTTTCCACTGGTGAAGAGGTTTTCCTTGATTATTTTGTTGAACCATATCCACTTCTAGAAATAAGGAATCGTGTATAAAAAGCTGCAATACCACAATATGGTAACTCAGCCTGGGCTGTCCTATTGCCATTTCTAATGGTCCATGCAATCCCAGAGCAAAGAACTGATTGAGCCTTTGGTCCAGCCCAATGCAACTGGCACAAGGAGAGCATTTGAAAGTTGGCCTAAACCTGGTGAGTCTTGGCAGTCTCCCAGCACATCCCAAGCTGTGTGTAGAGCAAGCCATGTACAGCTGTGGCAATGGGCTGTGCAAGCTCATCTCTTTCTTTACCCAACCCATCCAGTGTCCACAGGAGCTTTAACACTTTGGTGCTTTTGTTTTCTGAAAAGACTTTGGGTCAAAGTATGTGATTCTCTGCAAAGAGAACACCATGCAAACTATTGGCCTAAATTACAGTAGCCTCAAGCCTGCTTATTCAGCTGACTGTTTCCATGGGGTTGTAGCAACAATTGGGCATTTGCAAGGTTCAGGGCCATATTCCAGAGATTTCCTGCCCCTGCAAAGCAGCCTGGGGGGAGATGCCTGCTGGAGACCTTCCCATCCAGGGACTCTGCCTCCCAAGGGAATAATAAAGATGTTTAAATCTTGTCTTGAAAAAAACTCATTAACTCCAACAAATTTGGGGTGGCTTTACGCTGATTAAATTATCTGCCCAGCCCTATTGAACACTGAATAAATGTAGTCATTCAAATGTTGGATAGTTAGTAAAGGCATTTTTTCCACTCTAAAGGTGTAATTTTTTTGCATGAGATTTAGACAGCAGATATTGACAGAAGAATAGATAATAGATAATTGATGTCACAGGCTGAAAAATAAAGTTGTCGATCAGCCAGAGTATAAGTTATCTCTCTATGTAAAGTAATATAAAGTAACAACGATTTATTGCTTGAAAAAGTTGATAGATTGAAAAAAATCCTTTGGAATTGCTGGTGAATGCAGATTGATTTTTCTAAAGAACTCTACCCAGACCTATTTCTCTTCCAAAAGAATACTGCTGGTTCTAATTATATATATTCAACAAAATTGCATTTCTAAAAAGTTATACCATCAGAACACCAAACATCCCATTTTTAATACTTATGGAAGGAGGAATCTTTTTGGTTGTCTAATTTGATACAGCAAGGAGATAAGAAAAGATGTGATTTAGCTTTACAATATCCTTCAGGTGCACTGCATCACACAACCTGTAGCAGCTTCACCTATTAAACCTCGAGGAAATAAGATAAAATGCTTTGTAAAAATAGCAATAGTCTCTAGGACACACTTCTCTGCGTAAAACATCAGTATTGCAGGGGTAAAAGATTAGTACTGGAGGAAAGGTGAACTGTTTAAAAGGTATTTCCTTAATATCAGGACAGTATCCACTTTAGGAGTGCTTCCCCCATGTTTCATTTAGACACCTCTCAAACTGGAAATCTGCTTTGAGTGCAGAAAATAATCTCATGCTCTTTCCAAAGAGTCCCCTTGGAAATCCATTGCACACAAAGCAGCAGGGGTATAGGTTACATTTCACAGGGATCCATCTATGTAGCTCAATATATTCCTCAACTTAGTTTCTGGATGTTTTCCAGAGTCATAAAAATGGCATCCCATCATCTGTGCCTTTACAGTGCCTTTTCTAATTTTTTTCCTGTTATCCTTATGAAAAAGGACCTTCTCTGTGATGGTGACATCTTTCTATCCTGAACTTTGTGAGATTTGTTCCTGACTAAAACACCTTTTTTGTGTTACTAAATTCTTATGCTGTTTTCACAGACTGTATTTACAACTCCTAATATTGTCTAGTTTATGGTACCCTTGAATTTCATATATATATTCAAAGGTGCTTGAAAGAAAGCACAGCACCTAAAATAGCTTGTGACACTGCCCTAAAATATTAATCACTAGTGTAACTCCGTAAGAGTTACATCAGGCATGAGTTTAACCCTACTTTTTTTTTTTAAATCAAAAGAAATTGATTTCTTTAGCAAACACACCCTAAACCACAGGATCAAAGGCAGCTGAAGCGCTATAAAACCTCTTATTTCTTTCCCCCTCCACCTTCCCCAAAAGCTATGGGGCAGCCTGTAAACTGGCTTTTTAAGCACACCAATTTAGAAGCAGCTGATTTTGCTAACAGCAGTCCTCAGCTGTTGGCAATGATGTCACTGGTTAACACTTCACAGCCCACAAAGTGCTGGAGTGCTTTATCTCGACTCAGTCTCTCTGGATCCAATGAAAAGCTGGTACAGAATTACTGAACTTAGAGATGTGTTTGTGGCTCAGCATGCATCTATCTATCTATCTATCTATCTATCTATCTATCTATCTATCTATCTATCTATCTATCTATCTATCTATCTATC